>PVIH01011051.1:0-71412 GCA_004025045.1 Sigmodon hispidus
AGAGGAACACCTGACTCAGTCTTGATGTTGGGGTGAGGAAACTGGATCTGCCAGGAGTGGAGGCTGAACTGAGCAATATTGGGACCTTGGGACCTCCTGCCCTTGCTGGGGAGGAGATGGGGAGATGTGGAGAAGAGAGAGTGACTGGAGGGGGTAAGAGGGGGAAGGGACCTTGAATAAGAATATACACAGATAGAAAATGTGACTTTATTCATAATAAAAAAGAGATAAACAATGAAAACAGATGTGATATATCCATCACACTACAATGTGGATGAACACTGAAAACTTTAAGTTAAATGAAAGAAACCAGTTCCAAAAGAGCACATTTTACACCACTACAGAATGTTCAGAACACACATATCCATGGAAATAAAAAGTAGGTTGGTGGTTCCCAGGGACTGGAGGGAGGAAAGGGGAGAATGAGAAATGACTGATAATGGATAAAGATTTCCTTTGGGGGTGTTGAAGCTCTTCTGAAACTAGAGAGTGTGGGTGTATAGCACTATAAATACACAAAGGACACTCAACTGTATACTTTTTTAAAAGGTAAGTTAAACAGTGTGTGAATTATATCTTAATAATACTTCAAGTTATACAAATAAAACTGTTCAGACTGAATTTATAACATGAACCTCAAATATTGGATATGAGGTGAATCCTATAATCCTACTAACAATTTTAATTCTACTAAATTTCAAAGAGAACCAGCTAGCTCTTACAGGAAAAAAGACATGAGGCAATTTACAAGGCAGAGCTGACCAAATATATCCTTCAGAAAACTTGAGAGAAAAGTCTGGCCTTGAAAGCACCTCTTACTTCAAAGGATTTTCTTGTTTCTCAAGTTACAGAGAGAAATAATCATGTGTAGAAAATCCAGGACCAACTTCTGCCAGCTCATCACTGAGTAAACAACACTCACCTCTCAAATAAAGCTGGAGCCTTTACCTAAACACATATCTCACAACAGAGGCTTTGGGAAGTCCTCCATTTCCCTGTACTGAAGGAAACAAAAAAGTAAGCAGAAAAATAATACAGCAGCACCAGAAAAAATGCTCCAGAATACTTCTGTCATTTCAGCTGCATTCCAGGAGGTGGTAGCAGATGGTTATAAAGATACTCTGAAATGGCAGGTAACTTTGAGGTGGATGAATTTAGCCAGAAAAAAAAATTACCTCTGTATTTTCATGTACCATTGTAATACCTTATAGCATAATAGATAATATATGTATATGAGGCAATATTTAAAAGAATGAATATCTTTCCGGGTCTGTGTTACCTTACTCTGATGAGGTTTTTTTCTTCTAGCTCCATCCATTTGCCTGCAAATTTCAGGATATCATTTTTTAACTACTGAGTAGTACTCCATTACTCACTCATAATTGGATTTTAGACATAAAGCAAAGGATAACCAGGCTACAATCTACAACCCCTGAGTAGGTAAGTAACAAGGAGGATTCTGAGACATCCATGGATTCCCCTGGGAAGGGGAAATAGATAAGATCTCTTGAGTAAATTGGAACCATTGAGGGTATCGAGCAAGGGGAGGTAGGAAGAGAACATGAGGGAATGGGGTGGTTTCGATGAGGGAGACAGAGAGGAAGAACAATGAAACAGATATCTTGATTGAGGGAGCCATTGTGGGGTCAGGGAGAAACCTGTTGCTAGGGAAATACACAAGATCTCACAAAGATGAGCCCAGATAAGACTCCAAGCAATAGTGGAAAGGTACCTAAACTGACCTTCCCCTATAACCAAATTGATGACCACCCTAATTGTCATTATAGAACCTTCATCCAGCAACTGATGGAAACAGATGCAGAGATCCACAGCTAAGGACTAGGAGATTGACCCAGTGCTCCCAGTCCAGTCAAAGAGAGGAATGGGAAATTATATGAGCAATTGGGTCAAGATCATAGTGAGGAAACCCACAGGGACAGTTGGCCTGAGCTACTGGGAGCTCACTGACTCTGAACTGACAGCTGGGGAACCTACATGGAGTTGGCCCTCTGAATGTGGATAACAGTTGAATGGTGTGGGCAGTTTATGGGCCTCTGGCAGTGGGTCCAGAATTGATTTCTGGTGCATGAACTAGCTTCTTGGAGCCCATTCCCTACAGAGAAATACCTTGCTCAGCCTTGATATTTGGGGGAGGGGCTTGGTTGATCCTCAACTTGATATGCTAGAGTTCACTGACTCCCCCTGGGAGTCCTTGCCCTCTCTGAGAAATGAATGGGGGAGGGCTGGAAGGAAGTGGGGAGGGAAGAGGGGAGGTAGGGAACAGTTGTGGCTATGTTAAAAAAAACTTTACATATAATAATAATAATAATAGCTGATAAAAAGAATGAATGAAAGTAGGGCTGCCTTTCATTCCTCAGTCATATGTTCCTTTCTCCAAAGGCAACCATCATCTACAGTCCTGACTTATTGCACAAATTCTACTTGGTCTTATAATAAAAACTTGGACAGATATTGGGGGAAAGCTGGAATATCAGAGGGACAGGGAACAAACCACAGCCAGTTCTCAGCCAGCCTCAAGCCTGTCTTAGCAAAGCCTCTGACTCCAAACCTCTCTGTCCTCATCTGACAAGGGAAGTGTGAGGGGAAGCTGGACTCCTCCATTCTCTCCCTCCACCCACTCCCTCCACCCAGATATCACTTCCTGGTTCAACATTTCCAGAGCTAGGATTAAAGGTGTGTGCCACCACCCTTGGCTCCAGGAGGCCTTGAACTCATAGACATCCAGATCACTGCTTTCCAAGTGATTAAAGGCACAGGCCACCATTCCCTGATTTTCATAGCTTAGCTGTGGGTGATTCTATCCTCTGATATTCCAAACTATTTTTATTAAAATATACACTATGTCACTACACTAAGTGTGGCATAATAATCTTAGTATTTGGAAGGTAGAAGCAGGGAAACCTGAGTTACAGGTTTGGAGACTCTATCTAAAAAAAAAAAGTATTCTTTTGGGAACTGTCTATACATTTACAAGTGCAAATATTCTGCTGTGTCTTTTTCACTTAATTTATCTCAGATGCTTTCTAAGTATGCAGACATTATTCTTTTGAACAGATTAATAAGGTTTTATGGTATAGATGCATTAGAATTTTAATTATGGAAGGAATTTGATTATCAATATTTTAAAGCAAGTATTCTAGTTTCTCTTCTGTTACTGCGATTCTCTTGACAAAAGCAACTTAAGAGTTTGTGTTGCAGAATATTATTTTAAGGTTTGTTACTTTTGTTTATGTTGCATTTGTTTAATTCTATGAAGCGGTGTTACTGTCTGTCTAAAACACCTTATGGTCTAATAAAGAGCTGAATGATCAACAGCAAGGCAGAAGAGAGAGATAGGTGGGGCTGGAAGGCAGAGAAGATAGGTAAAAGGAGAAATCTGGAAGGAAAGAAGGAGCGAAGCGAGAGAAGGATGATAATGCAAGGGGCCAGCCATCCAGCTACACCAGAAAGAAACAAAGAAAGGTATATACACAGGAATAGAAAAAGAAAAGATTAGATGCAAAATATAGATGGGGTAATTTAAAATTAAGAAAAGCTGGATAGAAGCCAAGCCAAGCTAAAGCCAGGTATATATAAATAAGAATAAGCCTCTATGCCTGATCTATTTGAGAGCTGGGTGGTAGGCCCCCAAAAAAGAACAAAAACAACACCGGGTTTATCTTGGCTCATAGTTCCAGGTTCGAGTCCATCATAACAAGAGGTCACAGCAGCAGCAGGAGTTTAAAGCAACTGGTCACATCACATCCTCAGTCAAGAAACAGAGAGCTACAAACGTCTCCCTCTGCTCAGTCCCCCTCTTCATTCATACAGTCCATAATCCCAATCAGGGAATGGTGCCTCCATAGTACAGAGGACCTTACCACTTCATGCCTACAAGGCAACCTAATCTAGACAATCCCTCACCGATACTCCCATGGTAGATCCAGATTTCGTCTAGTTGGCATGTAACACTAACCATCACTGGTAGAAAAATTGCTACCCATAGGAAGCCAATACCCATGAAAGTATTTTGTTCAACTGTCACAATGGTTTTAATGTATAGCTCTTAATGGATGTGGCCACAGAGGGAATGGTAGAAAAAGCTGTCTATCAATATCCACCCTTCTCTTTTAAAGTAAAAAGGTGCCATTAGATAACAGCTATGCTGTTTCGCAGATATATCCACAGGACCAGTTTGCTAACTCTTCGTCAGAGTAAAAGTAGAAGTCACTAGTCTTTGTGCTTTTGTCAGGATTCTCAATAATAGCAATATATAGGGCCATTGTGGTAAAGGCAGAACTAAAACTTTTTACCATCACCATGGAAACCTCATGCTGCAAACCCTTAGACATGGCTTTGGAAGAAGTCAAGAATGGAAGGAGGGGAAGTTCCATCCAATTGAAGGAAAAAAAAAAAACATTTTATAGGGAAAAAATATATCACACTGCCCTGAGAAAAGCCAGTTAATTATACAGAGGATCAGCCTCACTGTCTGATTTCTCTCACAGGAATTTCAATAACAGATGGTTCATGGCTACAATACTAGACCTACAAAACAGGATCATCGTCCACTAGGCCTCAGACTCGACTACCTCTAGATTTTGTAGAACTGTATCACAGCTGACTGAGACTCTCTCATATACTTACTACATTTATTTATGTACTTGTGTGTGCAGGTGTGTGGGCCCACACACAAATATTTCTATCACCTTCCAAACACAGCAGATGTGTAATGCTGGGGAGTAGATGGCCTCAAGGCCAGGATTAGTTATAATAAATTATTATAATAAATTCTCCAATGAAAGCCCACATTTTGATGCCTGTTCCTAGAGCCCTGGGCTCCCTTAAATTGCACATCCTCATTTTCTTTGCAACTCTCAAAGTTGAAGCCTATTGTTCTGCATTTTCAAACTTGCCCTTGTTCATTTTCACTGATTGTTGCTTCTTTTTTGAAAGGTAGAGGTTTCAAGACAAGGCTTCTCTGTGTAACAACCCTAGAAGCCCTAGAACTCACTTTGTAGACCAGGCTGGCCTTAAACTCACAGAGATCCACCTGTCTCTGCTTCCTAAATTCTGGGATTAAATGCTTGGGAATTGTTGCTTTTCGTTGGATATAAGCATTACTCTTATCTAACTATCTCATCTTTCTCTTCATTTCCTCTTGCACTCTTACTTCCTTGCACTCTCCATCTAATTTCTTTTTTTTTTTTTTTTTGGTGGTTGTTAATTGAGATATGGTCTCACTGTAACCCTAGATAGGCTTGAACTAGCTTTGTAGATTAGTCTGGTCTCGAATTCACAGAAATGCACCTGTCTCTCCCTCTCAACAGCTAGTAGTAAAGTAGCATACCACTACTCTTGGCTTCTTAATTTTTATTTTAGATTTATTTATTTTATTTCATGTATATGGATATTTTGCCTGCATGTACATATGTGTACCAAATACATGCCCAGTGCCCACAGAAGTCCAAAGTGAATACGGGATTCTCTAGAATTGGAGTTACATGAGCAACCATGTGGGTCCTAGGTCCTGGACAGAGCATCAGTGTTCTTTGCTGCTATGCCATCTCTCTCTAGTCCCTCCATCCAATTTCTCTTCCACGTTATCATTACATTTTAAGCTACTGGGTACTCTCACCCAGTACCTTGGCAGCACACACTCCTTTCTACCACCATACAGGTCCCATTTTTTTTTTTAAAAAAAAAAAAGGTTTTGTTTTAGCTTTGTTTTTCAACTCAAGTCAACATCTTGCTTCATCTCAAGCCATTTCCCCCACTTTTCCTTCCCTTTCCTTAGTCTTGATTTCATAGACAGAGCAGCCCAGATAAACTTTGTCTTAAGGGACAAAATTAGTAGGAAAGACTGGAAGGATAGACTAGAAGAGCAGCAAATCATATCAGCTGCCAATCCTGCCATACCTATGTGCCTTGGAAAAGAGTATAGAAGTTCTCAGGCAAGATACTAAGTGGTATCTGTGATTAGTCAACAGAAGCTGGGTGAACCTTGTGAGCAGATGAATCCCAAAAGAAGAAATAATTGCCAATAATAGTATGAAAGGATGCTTGACCCTACAAAGAATCAGGAAAGTTGTTGCCCATATCCAAAAAGATGAAGACTGAGCCATGATGGTGATGGTGTAAGGGAATACTCTCAGACAGTACTAAAAATGAATAAGCCAATAGATTTTCTGTAGCTGTCTGGCAACATACATCTACACTCTAAACATCTACAGTTAGATGAGTGCTGTTGACACATCTTTAATTCCAGTACTTGGGAGGTGGAAAGCAGGCAGATGTCTGAGTTTGTGGCCACCCTGGTATACAGAGTAAGTTCCAGGACAGCCAGGACAACTCAGAGAACCCCTGTCGCAAAAAGTAAACAAGCAACAAAGTAAATATATAAAGTTTTTAACCTCAAAACTGCACATTTAGGATTTAGCTCAAGAAAATAATCAGATGAGGAAACAAAAATGTGGATTTGAAATCACTGATAACTTTTGCCTCATCTTTAACCTAAGAGCAAGGTAGTATTGTGGAAGAGGAGAAGAAGGTTTGTGTCTGTTGGTGGGAAACTCTCTATTTGATTGTACATATTCAAGTATAGTACATCCATATCAGGCATGCATTAGAAGAAGTGATACAGTTATTAACTGTGAAACAGAAAAATGGCTAATTGGAAAGGACAAGACACAGAACAAGTATATTCTGATCCTGTTTACCTAAAATCACGTCTAAAGACAGATGCAATGAAAAAGGTCAGATAAATTCATTTAGGTGGACTCCTCTGGGAGGTTTAGTCACTAGGCATCTCTGGCTTGTCAGTTTTTAAATTATTTTCTAGAAATACAGAGCATAATAAAAATTGCACCTAATTCAAAAAAGCTTTTGTACTTTCCTGGAAGAATGAACTAACAGAAGCAAATTAAGTAGATGCAATGTGTGGTGGGTTGAATGAGATGCCCCTCATATCCTCAGGCATTTGAATATTTAATCCTCACTTAGTGGCCCTGTTTGCGCAGACATAGGAAGTGTGGTCCTGCTGGAGAAGTGTATCATTGAGAGCAGGTTTGGAGAGCTTAAGTGCTTGTGCCATTTCTGTTTAAAGCTGTGAGCTGCCAGCTCTCAGCTTGCTCCTCCATGGTGATGGACTCTTCTTATTCATCTGGAATTATAAGGCTCCTGTAAGTTGCCTTGGTCACTGTGCTGTACCACAGCAATAAAAACCGAACACACAGTGGTGCCACCAGATTTTTAGGCTACAGAAACATTCTAGTCTTCATGAAATAAATTTAAACTGCTTGTTAAAAGTTCATTTCAGTAAGCTTTATGTGTAAGGTTGGTATAGTGGCTCACAACTGTAACTCCAGCACTTCAGAGACTGATGCAGGAGGATTCCTCAGAAGTTCAAGACCAGCCTCAGAAGTTCAAGACTGCATATATTTCATCAAAAAATATATTTAGGCCAACCTGGGCTAAATAGTAAGATCCTGGAACAAAAACAAAACAAAAATTTCAGTTGTGTAAATCTATTCTGAAAAGACAGTGGCATTGAGCTATGAATGCAGATCTCTCTGTCCAGCTTTTTCAATCTTTAGATTTATTTATTATGTTATGTGTATATTTGTTTTGGCTGCATGTAGGTCTGTGAGCCACACTCATGCAGTGTCCATCGATGCCAGAAGAGGCTTTGGATCACCTGGAACCAGAGGTGCAGCAGGTTATAGGCATCTATGTGGGTGCTGGAAATGGAACCTAGGTTCTCTGGAACAGCAGCCAGTGCTCTTAACTATTGGGTCATCTCTCAGCAACCCTTCAGATATTTTTCATACAACTATTAGATTTATCTAGACATACCACAAGGCTTTTCTCCAAGACATTTATCAAAACTAAATATCTTTCATCAAGAAATACAAGTCACCACTGAAGATGTTAAAAGATTACCGCCTAAATTCAGGATCTCCATAAAGCAGTCTTGAGGTGAGAACTTGAGAGTGTATTTTATTTGTTAACAAAGGGTATTATGACAGCCTAAATTACAGTCTGGTCACTCTGGAAGCCTTCTGAAAAACTTTCTAGAAAGAATTATAGAACTGTCCACTGACATCAAGGAGTTATGGGGCTTTATTCTCATCACTCAAGAACAAAGTATCAGGACTGCTCCTGAAACTTTCCAGCCATGAAAATATACACCTTTGTGCATATTAAAGTGTCTATGCCAGACAGAGTGACATTTGCAGTATATTTATCAACTAACCAAAACTTTACAATCTCATGGAGTACATATTAGCCTTACTTTAAAGATAAAGAATCTGAGGCACACAAAGATTAGCTCAGTCTCAGAAAACAGGTAAAAAGCAGCTAAGCTGAGCTCTGAATACATTTAGAGATGCACATATATTTCCAGTCTCAATCCTTGCAAGGGAAAGATACTGACACAATTATCCAGATTATTTTAATGTTCTTGCATCCACAATAGAGTCATCTAGTTCCTAATCCTATAACGATATGAAATTTCCATAACATCATCACGGATGACTACTCTGACCCTAGAGACAAGTCACTATGAAATTATGTCAGTTTTGGATCAAAGTATAGGGGAATTTTTATCTGATGAACTCATTGCAGAGAATCAGTTTCATAGAGAGTTCCAGATTTGAGTATATTAAAACATAATCTATACCTTCACTATAAGGAGAATACTTTATTAAAATAAGTGAAACATCCTGAGCACTGCCAGAATGCTGAGATCATGCTAATGTGAGAGCCAATGAGATTCCTTGCTTTAGTAGAAAGGGTAATAATCTATACATCACTAGCGGCCAAGTCTGCCTTGATTTAAATTGCACACAGATTGAGAAAACATTTCAGGAAATCATATTGATAGTTTGCCTACATAACATCAGTGGAAAGGCCCTTGCAGCTCCCCAGATGACATCGGAGACAATGCTATCTACACTGTCACCTGTAATGAAGCAAAGGCATGTCTCTTAGGTTTTGTTCCTTAGCTTTCCTAGAACATAGCCTACCTCATAGGAAGTATGGGGAAAGGCAATCCTCTCTGAAACCCCTGAGCCCCAATATAGCTGTTGACTCAAAAAAAAAATGCCAGGAAACCCAGAGCAGCCCCAACCCACAGGGCTCCTAGCCCTAGACCCTCCATCCAACCATTAGTCAGATTTGGAGTCTTCTGCATTGAACCTTAGGAACACAAGGATAAACTGCCATAGAAGGTTCTGGCTAGGTACTGATCACTGAGCTCTGACCCTGAAGAACCACAAAATGTCTCAGGAAAATGTCAGTGATCTTACTTACAAATTACTATAATACAGAAGACAATACTGCAGCCAAGCACACCGTGGGCTGCCTAGAGTTGAAGCATTTTGATTCTCTTAGTAAATAAGAACTTGATAATTCTTCATCCTCAGCAGTGTGGGCAAATCTCCAGACACATATGCTATATATCTGTCTGGGATTTTTTTTTTCCTGCCCAGAAATATCACAGCAACATAAAGAGTTGTATGGCAAAAAAAAAAAAAAAAAACCCTGCCAGGTCTGTCTGCTCTTTTCTCTGACACACAGAGGCCTTTTCAGCAAAGACATATACTGGGCTCCAACAGGAAATGGAAAGGCTTGGTGGGAAGGTGGCACTTCACCTGGCACACTGGACTGGAAGACTTTATTCAGATCCAAGGAGGAGGCTCTGGAATGGGTTTTCTGTGGCCGCGGTGGTGGGGTGGGAGGGTTCTCACCCCTTTTCATGGTCTCTTCTATGGAGGTGCTAGAGTAAGATCTGTAGCAAAATAACGGAAGGTCAGAGGGGAAGAGCAGCACTTTATTCCCTGAAGCTGGGTTGAAATAGAAAATACCCCAAGATCAAAATGAATGTAGAGAACAGAGAAGCTGCCAAAAAGCAGCTATAAATCCCATTGTCCCTTAAATGTCACTGTGTAAAATAATTGTCCAAACTCAGCCATGATAGGTCTAAAATTATACTCTCTCCAAAAATATTTTGTATAAACTCAAATCAGTTTCTATTATAGTTGTTTGTAAGAACAGTGTGTAAGCCTATGTCGGAGAGGCTGTGGAGCAAGGGGAACACTCCTCCATTGTTGGTGGGAGTGTGAGCTTGTTCAGCCACTCTGGAATGTAGTGTGGTGGTTTCTCAGAAAACCCCAAGGACCCAGCAATACCACTTCTGGGTATATACCCTAAAGACGCACATTCGCACTCCAAAGGCATTTGCTCAACTATGTTCATAGCAGCATTATTCGTAATAGCAAGAACCTAAAAACAACCTAGATGTCCCTCAACTGAAGAATGGATTAACAAACTGTGGTACATCTACACAATGGAATACTACGCAGCAGCAAGAAAAAAATGGTATCCTAAAATTTGCAGGCAAATGGATGGATTTGGAGAATATCACAAACCCAGAAGGATAAGCAGGGAATGTACTCACTCATTAGTGGACTCTAAACAAACAAACAAGAAAAAAGCCAAGCATGCCCAAGCTGCAAACCACAACCACTTAACAGCTTGGAATCTGAAACACCTTGGACTGGCACCTTGGAGCCCACTCCCTCCAGAGGAACACCTGAGCCAGTCTTGATATTAGGATGAGGAAAGTGGATTTGCCTGGACTGGATGCTCAACTAAGCCACCTTGGGACCTTAGGACCTCCTGCCCTCGCTGAGGAGGAGATAAGGAGATGGGGAGACGAGAGAGAGTGACTGGGAGGGGCAGGAGAGGAAAGGGAGTTTGAACAAGGGGATACATGGATAAAAAAATAAGACGTTATTCAAAAATAAATAAAAATCAAAAAAAGAATAGTGCGTAAGCCTTTCAACTTGCATACTTGTGAGTTTTAGGAAAAAGGCTTCATCATATTAGCTGATTTAAGAACTTTGGTTTACTTACAATGTGATGGTAAGCACATATAGAATGGGGACAGCTATGCTGTGACTAAGAACCCAAATAAAAGGGTTATGCCACAAATGACGCTTAGGAAAAAGCTCAGTCAGCTTCAGGGGCTTAGCTAGTCTTACCCGAAGGCCTAACTTTAACCATCTTTATAACTTGGTGACTTCTGACACTATAATAATGACATTCAGAGAAAATGGAAGATAGAATGTTGTGAACTCCAGTCTGTTTCTGACTTTAAGATATTGATTCAATGCTCATGATACTGAGAAGAAATCTTCCTGCAGTAGCAGGTGGAATATTTATTGGCAACCGTCTTATTTTCAGTATTAATTTAACTTCATACTTTGGTCTCCCAATAAGGACAGGTTCCTGATATGATGATCAGGAAAAGCATGGAGGAAGTAAATGTCTCCATCTCTTCTATTCAAGTTCTCAGCTGACTTCATGTCAAAGCAGAAAATAACTTCTGAATCACACACATATTTGAGAAAAAATTATCTTCAGGAAACTGGCTTCTCTGTTTAGCTATTACAGTAGTTCTTTTTGAATTAGGGCTGATAAATGGCTTTTAAGCCCGTTTAGTTTAGGTAAAGTTGTTTTGGACAGAGCAAAGTTTTATTTCTTTTTAACTTTTATTAAGTTTATCCTTTGACCAGTTCATATGTGTATAAAGTACATCAGATTATCACAGCCCCCTCTCTAATTTCCCTCGGGTTCCCATTAGCCCCACTCCCTCTCAGGCCTTCTTCCCACATTCATGAGGCTTTGGGGAGGTTAGCTTGTTTTGCTTCTTTGTTTAGAAGACCCACTATGGTTTATGTGTGTGACTATGGGCTTGAAACCATCCATTGGTGTCTACTAAACTCTTGGGTGGGTACACAATTATAGATAACAATGACTGCTCCTCTTTCAGAATCCATCAGTAACAAATAGTTCAACAGGGAAGAGCAGGGTCTCATGAGATCCAATTCATAATTAACTGTTGCTAGGCAAGGTTTGTAATTTTCCAAAAATGAAAAAGTTTCTTGAGGTTTCTCTGTGGTGGCTGAAGGTTTTATTTTTCTTTCAAAGACACAGTCTTTAAGACAACCATAATAATGGTATGGGGTACACTCTTGAGTTGGTCCTAGTACCATATCTGGCCATACAGATTAGGCAAACACAGGAAAGAAGAAAGGCAAATATTCCCTAACACTGTCAAACAGAACCAAAGGGAATCAACACAATAAGACAACCAAGCTTTCAAAGAACTATTGCTCTGTAAAGAAACTTGGAGTCCATAGCTAAAAATTTAAGAAAAAAAACTTTTCTATGCCACATACAGCTTTGGTGACATCTTCTCAAGGATGAAAGACTAATATATATGTAATAATTTGTTTGTACATGCACGTGTGTATGCATATGCTTGTAAATACATATATACACTTTCCCATATCACATACCTCCTTTTCATATATGATCTTTATGTTCATATTTTTACACAGAAAGGTGTTGAATACCAAATAAATGATTCTGTATGACAAGACTGTGACCAAGTAAAACATACTCTGCAAAAGAACTAGCAAAATGGTGGGCAACATAGTATCAGAATGTTAATTTTTCCTCTTTCTCTTATACTTCTACAAGTCCCTATCATTTGAAAAGATTAGATAGTTTGACACTCTTCATCTCAGTAAATAGTCATTTAAAATAATAAAAATAAAATGATCCAAAATGGGCCAGGAAGCCAATCTTTAAATAAAATAATATATAAAATTTGTCCTGACCATTACTAGTGGGGCATGTGCCTTTGAGATTTTATAATTTCATTCATTTTGAGGAGATAAGAACTCAGCAGAAGCTATATTTATGAAGCTTAATTTATGGCTAATATGGTATATATCAGCTTGTTTCTGCAATTTATGGAAGACTTTTCATATTACAAAAGTGGGTAAATATTATTACTTTATATCCCAAAGCTAGTACAGACTATTATGTAAAGGATCTGCCAATCCTTAAAAAAACAGTAAATATGGTCACCATAGAAAGAGTGATCATACCTTTCTTCCTACTCAACTTAATTATTGTTCAAAAATATATACGAATGTAGGTATCTGTGGTCTATATTAACAAGAATAGAAAACCAATTCTTTGGTTTACATTGAGACAGTATGTCCTTAAACTTCAAGAGCATAAAATGTAGTAAGGTTTAAATCTACTTTGTGGGGGAGCTGTTAAAGAGCTGAAGCTGAAGGGGGAAAGGCCACACAGTTAAAGCAAAACGCTAAAAAGAACCACATGGTATTCTGTCTTACACTGCAGCCCTACTGCCTAAGAGTGGCAGCAACGTTTCTTGTCTTTAGTGGACTAACTCTGTGTCTGTGTATTTCCCATCTGCTTCTCCCTTTCAAGTCTGATAACAGCCACAGCTCTGCTTTCTTGGTTCTCCCTCTTTCGTTGACAGCTATTTTTAAAATGTGAAGTTGAGAAGAGGCTCTAAGAATGCCTCAAACAGACCCCAAGTAGTGTTTAGCCAGTGTCTCCTTGAAGTCACAAGTCCCAGACTTCTTACTACTGTTTTGGTGTTAATATTTACAGAAACTTCACTTGTTACCTTTTAACCCTATTTCACACTTAATAAAGCTATACCCCTATTACTTATTATCCTACTCCAACCCAGTCATTTTACACAAACTATTTTCTGTCAGGGGTCCAGATAACAATAGCCACCATCTTGTAGCACTAATGCCCACAAAGGCTAAGAGGCTTCCCAGCCTCACTATATAATCAAGGCAGGCCACTCACAAGGAGTGAAATGACCCGTGTCTTTAGATTCAAGCCAAAGCAGACAGTGATTTGGGGGTGGGTGGGGGGGTTCAGTATTGTTTTCTAGGCAGAGACAAGGCACAAAAGGCATCAAAGGAGAAACGAAATAAACACTACCTGGATCTCGGTCTTGCTTTGAGACTGTTGCAGTCCTTAGAAGTTGCTGAAACAAAAGATCATTTGTTGGTTGCTTTGGTTTTTATTTCTCAGTTATTCAGGGTGGTAAGTAGCATCTGGGCTAATACAGAACACAGCAATAAGTAAAACTGAGGTTGATTATCCACGTAGAAAACTCAGAGGCTCCTACACTTCCATAATTCCCTGATTGCACTTTTAAAGGTAAAGGCAAGATGCAAAGGAAAGAAATCCAGCATAATTTCTTTCATTGAGACATTGAGAGGCCATTCAAAAGTCTAAATGGATTAATGGAGACATTCCAAGATAAAAAGACAACCCACTTAAGAGGTTATCTTTTTATATAATGATATATTCCCACCTGAGGGCTTCTTAGTATCTCAAGATTATCTATTAATAGACTTAAAACCAGTATCCCATGGAGGCTAATAAAAAATATATCTAGCTGCATATTTTCTTTAACTACATAATATTACCAGAATGAGATGTAGTGGTTAATACCTAGAATTGGGATTCTAGAGGCAGAGGCAGGAGAATTACCACAAATTCAAGGCCAGCCTTGTTTATATATTGTGTTCTATGCCAGCCAAGGCTAACGAGACCATGTCTCAAAAAAAGTGTGTGTGAGTGTGTGTACAGAGCACCATGGTCAAAGGAAAGCTGAGCTCTTACAAAATAGTTAGGTGTGAAGCTTTTCCTCTATGAAAATATCCCTAGCCAGGCATGGTTGCTCATGCTTATAATCCCAGCACTCAGGAAGCTGAGTCAGAGACATCGCCATGGGTTTGAAAGCAGCCTGAGCTACACAGTAAGTTCCAGAACAGCCTGACTAAGCTTCAGAGTGAGACCCTATCTCAAAAACCTCCCTCTGTGAAAAAGAAAGAGAAAATATTGTTTCCCTGTCTCTGTGACCAAATCAGACAAATACTCTGGAATGAAATCAACCATACTTTTCCTCATCAAACCTAAATGGGGAGCTAATGTGCTCACTCCCAGTCCCCACAGAGCCCACTTCTCATCCGAAGTTGTGAGGGGAGGAGTAATTAGAAACACTTCCGAAAACATCCGTAATCTTTTTGTGTTTCCACTCGCTTATGGAAAGTGCCTTTTAGAAGCTCACAGCTCTGCTATGGTTTTGCAAACACTGCAGGTTTTCATCATAAAAAGCCACAAGAAGAGTGCTGCTTATGGGGAGAATATAATTTGTTTCTTTGTTTTACATATTTATCCAAAAAGAAAGTGTCTTGCTGTGCTATTCCATCCTCATTTACACTGCTCCAAAGATGAAAGTCTCCTTTGATAGAAAGCAGCCTAGATTGATGATAATCATTAAAGCCCTTGGGTGAGACAAGCAAAGCAGAAAAGGGAGCTGAAAATTCCCATAAATACCAGCAAGGCACAAAGTAAACTCCCAAGAGAGCGAGCCTCTCCTTACATGTGGTCAGCTGCATTAAGAAGAGCCATTTCTCCTGACCTAAGCATTTTGGCTTGCTCTAGTGAGAAAAGGCATGTTTCAGCTTCCAATTGAAATGCTGCCATAGCCCCCTCCCCACCAACAAAAGTATGGAAAAGCCAAAGAGATCGAGACTCTCCTTGTTCAGATCCTGCATCCACATCTGGGGAACGAAGGACCACAACCTCCCTACCTGCTACCAACTCCAGGCAGCAAAGAAAGGCAACCTACATGGGCCTTCCACTTGCTCTCAGCCAAAGAGATTGCCCTAGAGCTAGGAAGCCAACATGTAGCCAGACTTACTGCAGTGCTGGAGGCGGGTCTCTGAGCACCAGTGCTCCTCTGTGTTCTTCTCCTTCAGGCCTCACTGCTTTCTAGAAATATTTGGGTAGCAAAGGGCCTAACCGTGTTAAAACACTGTTTCCCATACCACTGTAGTAACTGTTAATTCTGTTAATTCCTTTGTCATTTGTCTTTATCTTTGTGCTGGCACCAGGATGGGTGTGGAAGGAAGGGTAAGTTCTGCTAATGAGAGATAGACAAACAGACAGACAGATGGAGTAGGGGTGTGGATGAGCAATGGAGAAAGGAACAGGGAGAAAGTTGGGGGCTCCAGAGACCTCAAGTGCTCCTAGCCAGGCCACTAAACAGCTGAGTTTGCTCTTCCTCACCCATTAAGCGAGTGCCTCTCTCAGTGCAACAAATAAGAAGGCTGGAGTCCTAGGAAAAGGGAATGTCCTGCAGAATTGCAAGGTGTTCCTTCTAGAGAAACATAAATGAAGTATTCCAGCCTCAAAACCTGGATTCTGAATTTAGTTCCTTACAGAATTTAAACAAAAAATATGAGAGAGATACAGATGAGAGCAGGTAATAGAGGGGAAAGTGCTGGATTGCAGAAGGACCATGCTAGCAATGGAAGAGCACCTGCAACTGTCCACAGCAGTCTGGAGGCCACACTGAGCAGGAACACCCTGCCATGACTCAGAAGCCAAAAGAAAACTGCCATTGTGCACTGTGTGTGGTTGAATTAGGCTAGAATGAAACATGGGGCATGAAGCCTCTTACAGTTGACTAAGACACATCCATTCAACAACTAAAAGGGAAGAGTATATGGAAAATGTTTGACAAGAAGTCTCCATTCCCTGATGAGTCAGTACCCTGCATCTATCAGCCACCATTCACCCTCACTGTTATCACTACTATCACCACCATGTATGCTAAGCAGAGCAGAGACATGCTTTCCCCTCTATCTGCAAAGATGTATCCAAGGCACAGCTTAGTAGTGGACTCATGTTTCAGACTACAAAAGTCTCAACATTACTAGTATAGTTAAATCTTCCATCCTCCACCCTGACAGCCCGACTCAGCTCCCGGATGATACTCATACCTCATATGAGTATCTGCAAAAATGACAAAGGCACACTGTGTTGCAAGCTCAAGCAAAAGCCAATGGAAGGATCACAGCTTCTCATTTATCTGGAGGGAGGAGAAAATGACAATTTCCTGGAACACTCCAGGCATGTCATCTTTTGTCCTCTTTCCAGGAAATGAAAAAGGGAAGAGGACATAGACCAAATAATTGACGTTCTAAAAGGCTGCAACAGAACTAAGGGGAACTGTCTCCAGTACACTGACTACCATTCGGCAATATAATTACCCCGCTTTGGGACTCTCCTATTTCCCAGGGAGGCAAGACCTCCTAGGCTTTTAAATATGTTTGAGACGAGTGCTCGAATCACATCCAGAAGGGGGCAGCAGTGGGAAGAATAAATCAAAAAACATACAGCATGTTCCCAGGCAGGGGGAAACCAATTTAGAGTTACTTCATGTGCTGTGGCACACCTGTTAGGTTTTATCTGGTGGTGCCAAGTCCTAGTCAAAGAATGTTAAAAATGAGAAACAAGGTTCATGCCTCAGAGAACACTTGATCTCATTGTGAAATCTCTGGAACGAATAGAAAGATTTAGAATTCTCGAAGCCTATAGAAGCATTAATTTAACATTCTAAATTGAAATAGCTTTTACTAATACCATGTCATGAAATTTACAAAAACTGCAAAGCATCGACCTTAACATCCGAAATCAGAGCCGCTAAGAATTGGTCACAGGTGTTTGGCCTATACAAATAGAGCATTTCCCCTGTGATGAATGGATCCAAATGTTGCAAAGGTCAAAATCAGGCTTGAGAATTCCCATGGATTTTGGAGTCATGATTGATTTCCCATCATGATTTCCTATTTTGCAGCATCACTTATTTGGAGGTAGTGGTTTCCAAACATGCTGCACAGCAGAATCACAGAGGGGTGGAAGGCAGCTTTCTCCTGGCCAGTGCCCCCATCTCTTCTCCATTCCTCTTTCTCCATCCTACTCTTGACTTTAAACTTCAAATGACTAGTGTTTGGGAAACATTTCTAGCAGCATAAGTTTCAGCAGTCTACTGATTTCTCTGTTGCAACTTTAAACAAATAAGCTCAGGATGATAGGTAGCCAATCACAAGAAACATTATTTACATTCTAAATATGCAAGAGCAATAATAATAAAGAAGAAAGCAGAAACTTCATTAAAATCCTATAACCAAAGTCTAAATAAAAATTCTTTCTGGAGTCACTTGATTTTTAACATGGTTCATTTTGCTTCAGTGATGGCTCCATTCAGAGAGCTTAAAGGGGGCTAGAGAGATGGCTGAGCAGTTAAGAGGGCTTACTGTGTTTTCAGAGGACCTGGGTTTACTTCACAGCACTCATATGGCAGCTTATAACCATCTGTAATTCCAGTTCTAGGGAACCCAAGGGATCCAACACCTCTTACTGACCTCCATGGGCACTACATACACATTAGGCACATACATATACCCAGGAAAACACACACACACACACACACACACACACACACACACACACATAAATAAATAAATACATAGGTTTTTAAAGAGAGAGCTGGAAACCCAGGACCAAATATTCTCTATGGTTGGTTTCTCAGGCACATTTCTAGTTCTCCAAGAAACTTACCAACATAACTTCTACTTTTTTCTCCTTGGAATCTACTCCATGTTTAAGCAGTACCTTCCTGGTATGGAAGGATTGTGAAGATATTTAAGACTGACACTTTGGAAATGGAAAATAGCAACTATGGGTATAAAGTTAATCCAGCTTATGATTTCCTTACTAGCACATGACTTTATCTGAATCACTGAAATTCTAAGGTATACTGATTTTATACTTCTAAATTCAAACTCTAAAGTCACCTTCTGAAGAGAGGAAAAGGGTAGACATCTAAAGCTTCTTGTGACAATACACATTGCAGAGATATAGAGACAAACAAGCACATTATCATAGACACAACAATCTTCAAATCACCAAACAACTGAGGCTTTTTAATTTAGAAATTATTAGACAGAGAATAAATTTTAAATGGTTTTCTCCTACCTGTATCCTCAGACACATCCTTTGGTAAGGGTTCATTAACAGTATTTTTCAAAGCTAGTGGTATTTTGTTTCATGTTTAAGGAAGGAGAAAGGAGAAAAAGAAAACAAATGCCTCGTGAAATTTTATTTCTGAGATACATAACATTAGAACAAATAATTTCTATCCATGAGTTACAAAAGTCTTACAACCCTCTAGAAGTTGCTATAGCATTTAAAAAACAATGGAAACCTCATAGAGCATGGAAATGGGGTCTCCACCTACAGAAGAAAGGATTATTTTGAACTTTCTAGAGAAACAGCCACTTGTGGTTAAGGGGGTTGGGTATCAGTAAAAAGCATCCCAAATTTCTCCCACTTTCCTTCCTAACAGCAAATCAATGACATGAGAATGTTTGAGATTTAAACCCAAACTGTAATATTTTCAGAGCTTTGCAGTCAAGGCAAAGACCTACAAGTTAAGAGAGTGATCAACTGCAGATAATGAATGCCTAGTTTCACTTGAATTTCCTAAACAAACATTTAAATAGAGAGCATGAGACCATCAGTGCTTAATGGAAGCCTTCTTTTTCATGTTTAATGTCCCTGTGAGGCTAAATTAATGGCAGGGCTAAACAATAAACCCTGAAATGGTTTCCCTTCAGACAGGCTTCTCCCACTTGAGTGGTAGATTGACATAACAGATGGAATACTGGCTGAAGACAGAAAACCTTGGTTCCTGTCCCAGTTCTCTTACTTCTTATACAAGTAGATGATTCATACTGCTTGCCTGAGCTCAGTTGCTTATTTCTAAATGTTAAGTGATTTCAAAGTTTTGTGAGGTCTGTATAAAAGATGGTATATGGGGAAGGACCTAGTAAATTATAAAAGGATCATACAAAGTACAGGGTTTAGAGGAAAGAGTCCAGCCCGAACTTCTGGATATTGCAGGCCAACTAATCCCCATGCCTGAAGGTATCTCTGGCACTTGACACTATGCACACTAATGCTGCATGCCTTCTCAACTAGCCAGTAAAACAAGGAAATTGAAACCAGACTCCATATCCCACCTCCATAACCACTGGACCAATGAGAAACACATAAAGCTTTAGGATTGGCACACTGTGTGAAAGAACCTCTTCATGGATTAGACATGTATACAATGTACATTAATGATGTTTTCTCCAAATCATTTATGCCAACATTAGATATTAATCTTCCATTTCCTAATTATGAGGCCAGAACCCAATGTAAGGTGCCAAAGTGCCCTAAGATTAACAATGACCAATGAGTTAAGGCAATTCAGAAACTGAAGGTCATACTACAACTGTATAAACTACAGGCTTCTGACAGCAATTTAAACTACATAATCTATCCAAATGAGTGCATATTCTGGGCACTGTCTCCATATAATCTGAAAGGTGGCCCAGAAGAAACAGAAAAGGAAACATAGGAAGATGCCCTTATAAGAATGAAATAAATTCTTTTCATACCTTGCTTGTCCTCACCAGTAGTCACATCTTGAGTAGGAACAGGAAAGTCGGCCATGTCTTTAACAGATGTCTTCTTGGAAAAGAAAATTAATTATATGGGTTGAAATAAAAATTAAGTAATAAGTACACATGAACATATGATTTAAAAATATAGCCCAAATATATGGCCCAAAAATATAGTCAAAATTTATGTTTTCAGTAAGTCCTGACATTTAATATTATTTTATTAATTTGGTTTCCTGATGAGATATATAAGTAAATTTGTACTAAAATATTTATACACATAGAGGAAAGAAATAGATTTGAAAAACATAAACATTCAAATTAAGGCATGTTAGTGAATGTCACATGGGATTCAACCAGAGATTTATTTTTTTTTATATTTGTCCAGTCAGTCAGATACCAACCTAGCCTTTATGAACTTTTTCATAAACAGGGAGAGGATATGATAATGACCCTATGGTGCAACTGTTACGTAGTAGATGTTCAGACACCTGGTAGTTAGTAGAATAAAAAAATAATAATAATTACTAATGGGCAAATCAAAAATTTCCCCTAAAGCTGGGCACAGTGGCACATACCTTTAATCTCAGCACTCATGAGGCAGAGGCAAATGGATCTCTGTGGGTTTGAAATCTCAGAGTGAGTTCCAGGACAGCCAGGACTGTAAAGAAAGACTGTCTCAAAAAATACCCCTAACTCATAGATAAGAAAAGTTCTCCATATACAAATAAGTTAAATATCCAAACTGATTGCACATAAATTATTTTTAAGTAGTATAAAGTTTACTAACTATAAATTTATTTCCAATAAGTTCCCCCAATATGTACTATAACTATAGTATTCAAAATATACTATGCTTTAAAACCGCCCAGAGAGAAGATCTTAAATCTCCACTGAAACCAAACCATTGCATGAGGGGATGGGGAAATTGTGGCTTTGACTGTTGTGATTTTTTCACAATATGTAAATGTTTCTATGATGTATCAAAACATCATAAAGATGTGCAATTATATTGGCCTACACCAAAGCTGGAAAATATGTACTCTAAGGTCTCTGCTGTGGCTATAGGATAATATGTATTCATATTTGTGTTATCTTTATGTACAAGGCCTGTAAAGATATCTAAAAATGGAAGAATGGCTAGGTAGGTGGAGAAAGAAGGAACAGGGTGACTTGTTACCACATGCACTTTGGTATGATATATATTTTAAACATATGTGAAACTTGGAGATCAATTCAAAAATGCAAAGGAAGGTAATCAAATTCATAGAGGTATTTGGTGTTCAATGGTTAACTTCAGTTAGCATTTCAGAACTCAAACCACAGACAACCCATGCTTCTGGTTTTCAATTGTTCAAAAATAAAAGGTTATAGTACTACTTGACAGGAACCTGATCTAATGTCTAACAATCCACTTCTCGGTGATGCTTTAAGTGTTAATATTGTTTTATGACCAGATGATAGAGGCACATGCCTTTAATCCCAGCACTTTGGAGGCATAGATGGGTGGATCTCTGTGAGTTCAAGGGCAGTCTGGTTCATAAAGTGAGTTCCAAGACAGCAAAAGCTACAAAGAGAAATCATGCCTTGGGGGGAAAAAACACTTTCATAACTTAATGTAGTATACATTAACTCATCTTAAAGTAAAAATATTTTTATATAAAACTGAAGAGACAGCTCCCACATCCCTTAAATTATGTGATAAACTGGAAAATACTTTCAGTGTAGAAAATAGCAAGGAGTATAACATTTCCCAAGCTATCCCAATAAGTCTATATAAATCAAATAATTATTCATTCATAAATATTGTTTAAATTCTAGGATACAGAAGAAATTTTAGCTGCATTTCTTGAAATAGGAATGTTTTACTTTGTGTGCATAAAGTCCTAAGTAATATTTCCCTTCATTTTAATTTATTTTTTTGAGAGTTTCATATATAAATGCTGTGTTTATATCATTTCTAGAGCATGCTCTCTCTCTCTCCAATTCCTCCTATTCCTCCCCACTCTCTTTCAAATTCCTGACCTCTTCTTTTTTCATAATTATTTTATGAACATATGGATATATGATGAAGCCTGCTAAGTCCATCTAGTGTTGCTTGTGTGTACAGAAGTTTAAGGTTGAGTACTTGGTACTGGATCAGGGATCATGTCCCTAGAGAAGACTGCTTCTCCCTCTCTTAGCAGTCATTCATTTCCTGTAGCTCTTCATCTAGAGGTAAGCCGATGATAACACCAGTTGACATTCCAATGTGGAAGGAGGAAATCTCACAAGGCCCTCTCACTTTTTGATTTATGTGGTATCATTTTTCTGTAGGCTGATCCATAATCCACATATACATTTTAGCCATTCCTTCTGAAAGGGCAGCTAATATGTTCTTAAAACTGCATGGCATGGCACGCATTCCTATCCTAATAGGTGATTATCCACACTATAACAAAACCTCCAGAAATAATTTCCTATCCACCACTGATCATTTCCAGTAAATTATCAAAGAAGTCTTTTTTTTTCTTTTTAACAGAGTTAGGGATTGAACCTGGAGCTTTATAGCATTCTAGGCAAGTGACCATCCCACTAAACTATATCCCCAACCTGCTTTTCTGTTTTTCTTCAGAGGCAAAGCTTCATGAAGTTTCCCAGGCCAGCCTTAAATTCACTCCATAGCCCATAATGGTCTTGAGCTTATAATCCTCCAGACCTATCACCATAAGCATCTGGCAATACAAATGTGGCCAGACAATACTGCATTTCTTTTATCATCTTCTCCTACCTAGACCACATTAGAGAAGAAAATAGTCTAAGGATCAAAAAAATGTACATAACAATAAATTTTTTTAAAAAATCACTGAAAAATCTCAGTGAAGATATAGCTCAGTGGTAAAGCACTTTCTCAAAACACCAAAAACAAACAAAAAAGCAAATAAAAATAGACATGAGATTTTAATGGCTATTTCACCAAAGAAAATACACAAATGGCTAATAATCACTTGAAGAAATGTTCAACAATTCAAACTGAAATCATAAGATATACCATATCACATTAGGATGGTTAAAATAAAAATGGCAAGAGTTAGCAGGGATATGAAAAAACAGGAGCCCTCAGACATTTCTGGATAGAGAACTGAAATAATGCAGTTACTTTGGGAAGCAGTTTGGTGGTTCCTCAAAAGTTTAACACAGCTACAGTACAATCCAACAATTCCACTAGTAAATATTTTTTATTGACAACCATATTTGCCAACAAAAAAAACTTATACAAGGTTTATAATGGCCAAAATATGCAACAAGGAGAGAAAACTAAACAAAATATCATATATCAGCACCAAAAATGAATGAAGTACCTTTAAAACACTATTCTAAGTAAAAAATACACTACAAACCATAATACACTACTGTCTATTTATATGAAATGTTCAGAGTAGACTAACTCAGAAACAGTTTAGTGGGAACCAGGGAGATGGATCCCTGGGTAAAATCACTTGTTGCCAAGTCTGAAGACCCAAGTTCATCCTCCAGGCCCCACACTGTACACAGAAAGAATTGTCTTTGCGAGCTGTCTTCTGATCTCTATTCAGATGTCACGGCACATGTGCTCTCTCCCAAACAAACAAATAACTATAATAAAAAATTCGACTAGTGATAATCAGAGGATGGTGGTGGGGAGTGCAGTAAATGGGTGCTAATAAAAACAGGGTATAAATTGAGAATTATAAAAATGTTTTGTGCCTACACTTCAGAGATGCAGCTTTCATGAATTATCACCCATGTTGAGGTGGACTTTTAGCAATACAGCTGCCTTTGAGCCATCCATACTCTGTAAGTAACTCCTTACTTATATTCCTGTAAAGAACCCCAACAAACTCACTACTTCACTACAAAAAGTACTGTGATTAGACTATGTTAATGGTTGAACAACTATATCAGTATAGTAAAAACAACTGAACTGTGTGCTTTAAACTGGCATGGTACGGTATTTATCAATAAAGGTATTTATAAAAAGAAAAAAATCAGTACTCTAACATACAAACATGAAATATACCTGAAATTAAAATCCATAATTTTTAAAATATTATTTTTATGTGCATTGATGTTTTGTCTGTATGTATTTCTGAATAAGAGCATTGATCCTGGAGCTATAGACAGTTGTGAGCAGCCATGTGGGTGCTGATAATTGAACTCAGGTCCTCTAGAATAGCAGTCAGTTCACTTATCCACTGAGCCATCTCTCTAGCCCCATAATCCATGATTACTAATGAGAATAAAACTAAGGTTACAGCTGAGGGTCAATCCCTAGACTCCGATCTCAGCTCTCCCTAGTAGACAGGAGCTAGGGTTTGGCGATGAGGGTCTCCTCCAGCCACACCTAAAAGAGAGGACCTTGCATGGTCTGGCCCCACCTCCAGGGTTAACTGCATCATCAAAGAAGGACTGAGGATTTGAAATTCAGACCCCTGTCCAGAGCAGAGTCAGAGAACGAGCAGACTCCTTGCTCAGAGGAGACAGGAGACATACAAGTCGTCTTGCCACAACTGACTAAGAGCTGCCTAATCATGAACCACTGAAGCCATGGGCAGACACCAGTACAAAAATACATATAACAATATAAAGAACCACAAGGCAACACCAGAAGAAACTGGTGGTTCTACAACTACAAGACCTGAACAGAGCAATGAAAAGGAAACAGAAGAAAACAACAGTAAAAACGTCTTTATAAAGATTATTGAAGCCTTCAAAGAAGATATAAAAATTCCCTTAAAGAAATAGAAGAAAATACGAACAAAAAATTGGAAGAGATGAGCAAATCCTGGAAAGAAAAACCAAGAAAAGGTAAACTGAAAAGTGAAAGAAACATTCCAGGAACTAAAAACTGAAATAGAAGCAATAAAAAAGGCACAAAATGAGGCAAGATGGAAATAGTAAATCTAAAGAAAAGAGGTGGAAATACAGATACAAGCATAACCAGCAGAGCTCAAGAGATGGAAGAGAGAATCTCTGAAGTGGAAGACTCAGTAGTGGAAATAGATACATCAGTCAAAGAAAATACTAAAACTAAAACTAAAAAAGCCATAACACAAAATGTTCAGAAAATCTGGGACACCATGAAAAGACCTAACTTGAGAAAAATAGGAATAGAAGAAGGAGAAGAATACCAGCTCAAAGGCACAGATAATGTACTCAATAAAATCATAGAAGAAAACTTTCCTAACTTGAAGAAGGAAATGTCTATAAAGATACAAGAAGCTTACAGAACACCAATTAGATATAAACCCCCAAAAAAGTTTGCCCGTCACATAATAATCAAGCCACACAACATACAGAACAAAGAAAAATTTTAAGACCTGCAAAAGAAAAGGACCAACTTACTTATAAAGGCAGACCCATCAGAATAACACCTGACTATTCAATGGAAATGATGAAAGCAAAAAGGGCTTGGTCAGAAGTTATACAGACACTAAAAGAACATGGCTGCCAAACTAGAATACTATACCCAGCAAAATTATCAATCACCATAGATGGAGTAAACAAGATATTTCATGACAAAGTCAGCCTGAAACAATATCTACTAATCCAGCCCTCCAGAAAGCATTAGAGGGAAAACTCCAACCTAAGGATCCCAAATACACCCATGAAACCACAATCAATCAATAATCCCACAGAAGAATAGCCCAGAGAAAGGAAACACATAGAAGCTAATACCAAAAATAAAAGAAAACATCAGTCAGTGGTCACTAATATCACTTAATATCAATGGTCTCAACTCACCTATAAAAAGGCACACACTAACAAAATGGGTAAAAAAACCAGAAGCCATCCTTCTGCCACATAGAAGAAACACACCTCAACCACAAAGACAGACACAGGCTCAGAGTAAAGGGTTGGGAAAAGATATTCCAATCAAATGGCCCTAAGAAACAAGCTGGGTTGCCATCCTAATATCTAACAAAGTAGACTTTAAGCTAAAAGCAATTAAAAGGGACCAAGATGGACATTCCTTCTTCATCACAGAAATGAGATTAGTCAAGAGGAGATTTCAATCCTGAATATTTATGCCCCTAATATAAAGGCACCTATCTATGTAAAAGAAACACTACTAAAGCTCAAATCCCACATCAGTTCTCACACCCTAATAGTGGGAGACGTCAATACCTCACTTTCACCCCTGGATAGGTCAACCAGACAGAGACTCAACAGAGAAATAAGGAGTCTAAATGAGGTTATGATGCAAATTTAATAGATATTTGCAGAAGCTTCCAACCAAACACAAAGGTATATACATATTTCTCAGCTCTTCATGGAATTTTCTCTAAAATTGATCACATAATTGGTCATAAAGTAAATATCAATAGATACAAAAAAATGGAAATAATCCCTTGTATCATATTGGACCACCATGGCCTAAAGTTAAGAATTCAAGAACATCAAAAATCACAGAAAGCCTACCAATTCATGGAAACTAAACATCACTCAGCTGAACCACCTCTGGGTCAAGGAAGAAATTAAGAAAGAAATCAAAATCTTTCTAGAATTTAATGAAAATGAATCCACAATGTACCCAAACTTGTGGGACACAATGAAAGCAGTCTCAAGAGGAAAATTCATAGCACCAGATGCCTATATGAAAAACCTAGAGAAATCCCACACTAGAGAAGTAAGAGCAAAACTGAAAGCCTTAGAACAATTAGAAGCAAACTCACCTAGAAGGAGTAGATGACAGGAAATAATCAAACTTAGAGCTGAAATCAATACAATTGAAACAAAAGGAACAATACAAAGAATCAATGAATCAGAGTTGGTTCTTTGAGAAAGTCAATAAGATAGATAAGCCCTTACCCAAACTAATCAAAAAGCAGAGAGAGAGTATCCAAATCAACAAAATTAGAAATGAAAAGGGGGATATAACAACAGACTCCCAGGAAATCCAAAGAATTATCAGGTCATACTTTGAAAATCTATATTCCACAAAATGGAAAACCTAGAAGAAATGGACAGCTTTTTTAGACAAGTACCATTTACCAAAATTAAATGAAGACCTGATTAATTACCTAAACAGACCTTTAACCCTAAAGAAAATTGAAGCTGCTATTAAAAGCCTCCCAAGTAAAAGAAAAAAAAGCCCAGGTCTAGATGATTTCAGTGCAGAATTCTATCAAACATTCAATGAAGAATTACTACCATTACACCTCAAACTATTTCACACAGTAGAAACTGAAGGAATATTGCCAAATTCCTTCTATGAGGCCAAAATACCCTAATACCCAAGCCACTCAAAGATACAACAAAGAAGGAGAACTACAGACCAATTTCGCTCATGAATACTGATGCGAAAATTCTCAACAAAATTTTGGCAAACCGTATACAACAATATATAAAAAATATCATCCACCATGACCAATTAAGCTTCTTCCCTGTAATGCAGGGTTGGTTCAACATATGAAAAACCGCAAATGTCATCCATCATATAAACAAACTGAAGGAAAAAAACCACATGATCATATCCTTAGATGGTGAAAAAGCCTTTGACAAAATCCAACACTCCTTTATGATTAAAGCCATGGAGAGATCAGGAATACAGGGAAAATATCCAAATATAATAAAGGCAATTTACAAGAAGCTGACAGTCAGCATCAAATTTAAAGGAGAAAAACTCAAAGCAATCCCACTAAAATCAGGAACTAGACAAGGATGTCCTCTCTCCCCTTATCTATTCAATATAGTTCTCGAAGTTTTAGCTAAAGCAATAAGAGAATGAAAGGAGATTAAGGGGATTCAAATTGACAAAGAAGGAATGAAACTATCTATATTTGCATATGATATTATTGTATACATAAGTGACCCACAGAATTCTACCAGGGAACTCCTACAGCTGATAAACACCTTCAGCAATGTAGCAGGATAGAAGATTAACTCAAAGGAATCAGTAGCCCTTCTATACACTAAGGATAGAAGAGCTGAAAAAGAAATAAGGGAAACATTACCCTTCATTATAGCAGCAAATAGTATTAAATACCTTGAAGTAACTATAACCAAAGAAGTAACAGATCTATTTGACAAAAACCTTAAATCATTGAAGAAAGAAATTGAAGAGGATATCAGAAAATAGACAGGTCTCCCATGTTCCTGGATAGGTAGGATCAACATAGTAAAAATGGCAATTCTAAAAAAAAGCAATCTACTCATTCAAAGCAATCTCCATGAAAATTCCAACACAATTATTTACAGACCTTGAAAGAACAATAATCAATTTCATTTGGAATAACAGGAAAGCCAGGATTGCCAAAACAATTTTTCTCAAAAAGAGAATCTCAGGAGGCAGCATCACCATCCCTGACTTCAAGATATACTATGGAGCTACAGTAATAAAAACAGCCTGGTACTGGCATAAAAACAGACTTGTGGATCAATGGAATTGAATTGAGGATCTGATCATTAACTCAAAAACCTATGAACACCTGATCGTTGACAAAGAAGCCCAAAATATTCAATGGAAAAAAGATAGTATCTTCATCAAATGCTGTTGGCATAGCTGGACGGTAGTGTGTAGAAAAATTACAAATAGATTCAAGTCTATCAACCTGCACAAAACTCAAATCCAAGTGGATCAAAGACTTCAACATAAACCCAGCCACACTGAACTTGATAGAAAATAAAGTGGGAAATACCCTTCAACGAATTGGCACAGGTGACCACTTTTTAAATATAACACCAGTGGCACAGACACTAAGAACAACAATCAGTGAAACCTCCTGAAACTGTGAAGCTTCTGTAAAGCCAAGGACAGCATCAATAAAACAAAATGACAGCATACAGGATGGGAAAAGATTTTCACCAACCCTACAATTGACAGAGGACTGTTCTTGTTAACTTGGAAACAACCTAAATGCCCCTCAACTGAAGAATGGATTAACAAACTGTGATACATCTACACAATGGAGTACTAGTCAGCAGGAAGAAAAAATATCCTAAAATTTGCAGGCAAATGGATGGATTTGGAGAATATCCTCCTCAGCGAAGTCTCACAAACCCAGAAAGATAAGCAGGGGATGTACTCACTCATTAGTGGACTTTAAACAAAAAGCAAAGCATGTCCAAGCTGCAAACCACAGCCACTGAACAGCTTGGGATCTGAAACTCCTTGGACTGACACCTTGGAGCACATTCCTTCCAGAGGATCACCTGACCCAGTCTTGGTGTTGGGATGAGGAAAGCAGATCTTCCTGGAATGGATGCTGAACTAAGCCACCTAGGGACCTTAGGACCTCCTTCCCTTTCTGGGGAGGAAATAAGGAGATTGGGAGAAGAGTGACTGGGATGGGTGGGAGGGGGAAGGGAGTTTGAACAAGGGGATACATGGCTAAGAAATGAGACTTTATTCATAATAAAAAATAAAACATTCAAGCATAAAACTAGAAAAAGGCAAAAACAAAAAACAATACCTAATCTTTTGCAAAGGTGCCAAAACATATATTGGATAAAAGTTAGCATCTTCAATAAATGGTACTAGAAAAACTGGGTATCTACATGAAGAAGAATGAAACTAGATCCCTATCTTCCACTTGTCCAAAATCAATTCTAAATGGATCAAAGACTTTAACATAAGATTTGAAACTGAGAGAGAAAAACATATAATAGCACAGGAACTAATCCCAAGTAGTAAGAATCAGTTATTATTCACTTTGACCTAGAGTGTGGCCTATAGGCCTTGAGGACTCTTGTCCGGGGCATGGCCAGGTCAATCTAAGACCAGGTCTCTCCTTCCTGTTTGCTCTGTGGTACCTTGGAGAGAGGACCAGGCCCACCACCGCAGCCAGGTAAACCAGTCCAACTTTCCAAGAATTGCCTTATTGTTCAATCTTGTATCAGTGAGTGTTTCATATAAACCCCTTAATAAATATTAATTTTTATATAATCAGTTACTAGTGATTAATACCTACTACCCCCAAAAACCAACAGATGGGGACTGGAATACAGTTCAGTGGCACAGAGCTTGCCTGTCATGTATAAGGGCCCTGACCTCAATAGACAGCATCACAAAAAAAGAATTGGCAAGTGTAATTATATGAAATTAAAAAAGCTTCTGTACGACAAAGGGTAAATTAGCAAACTGAAGAGATAACCTACAAACTGGGAAAAATATTTGCAAACTATGTATCAATGACCTAATATCTAAAATCTATTTAAAATTTTTCAAAAATTAAACACCAAAAAAATAATAATCAAAAAGTGGGCTAATGAGCTGAACAAACTTCAAAAGAAGAAACACACAGTTGGGTGTGAAGGGAAGTGGGGCAGGAAGATCAATAGTTCAATACTATCCTTAGTTACATCATGACAAGTTTAAGGTCAATGCATGAGACATTAGACTTTGTGTCAAAAAAAGTACACAAGTGGCCCAAAACCATTTAGGAGAGTGTTCAATCTCCTTAGCCATAAGAGAAACACAAATCCAAATTGCTTTGGGATTCTCTGTCTCCGCAGTCAGAATGACTATCCTCAAGGAAAATAGATGACAAAAAAAAAAATGCTGGCAAGAAAAAAATATGAGAAAGAGGATAGCCCTCTATTCAGCTGATGGGAAATGTAAACCTATGTAGCAACTATGGAAAGCAGTGTGGGGGTCTCCCCAACACATGACCCAGCTATATCCAAATATATCCATCTATGTTTATGGATGTTTACAATAGCAAGGGCATGGAATCAGCCTAGATAATCAGCAACACATAGATGAATAATTAAATGCAGTACATATACACAATGAAGTTTTAAGTCATAAGAAAGTAAACTCATGGCAACTATAGGAAAATAGATGTAATTGGAGACCACTGTTAAGTAAAAAGGCATTTATATATGAAAATATGAGTCCCGTTATTATACATGGTGTAGCCATTGGTAAGATACCCATGAGCCTGTAAATAATTCCTTATCCATGCTTGTTTAAGCAACCCTAATTAAGTTTATTGGATTACCAAGAAAAGACATGGAAGTAGAAAGCCGACCAGCTGGGAAGATAAAGGAGATCACCGAGAGAGGGTAATAGAGGTGAGTATGATCAAAATGCATCATATAATATATGAAATTTGCATAGTAAAACCTATTATGTATATTTACTATATGGTATTAAAATGTTTAAGAAAAAATAAAAATTTTAAAATGAAAAATGTCATCATAGTAATCATAATAGTGATAATAATGATTGCGGTGATAACAATGACAATAGCCATACCAATCGTTGTTTATTAAACCACAGCTAAAGAAGGAATAAGCCTTCTATTTATGGTCCAATATCATGGAAATTTGCCAAGTTTCTTTGGGAGAATTATCTAACTCCATCTTCATTTAATTTAAGGGTTTAAAACCCTGAGATACCTTTTAATGTGACTTAGGGCCCCTTACATAGTTCTCAAACCTCTTTACAATTTTTTCAGGTTCATTATACCTTGCTAATGCTCAGCATTTAAAACTCCAACTTAAATTATTTACTAGGGGATTAGAGAACTGACTCAAAGGTTAAGAGAACTGAGGACCTGGGTTCAATTCCCAGCATCCACATGGCAGTTTAAAACTGTCTGTAACTCTAGTCCAAGGGAGTTACAGAACTTCTTCTGACCTTTGTAAGCACCAGACACACACATGGTGCATAGACATACATGCAGATATAACACCTATACACACAAGAATAAATAAACAAAAAAAATTAAATTATTTACTAAGGACTTAAAGTCTGCTTAAAGTAAACAACTTGCCTAGCATTATCTGTCTTTGTTTCATTTCACATCCAGAAAATCAAGAGATATTAATATTATTTCACACACTCTATATGAAGAAAAAGAATTATATACATTATTAAGTGTGTATATTTGAAAAGCTGATCCTCAAATGAAGCATGAAAATAAAATGCTATAAAAGCTCACTTTCCAGCATTTGTGAAGACATAAACTATGATTGACTTCTACAATACATCCTGATTGACATAGGAAGATATGGTTTTTTACCTCCATTCGACTCAAGTCACAGGGTTGTTGGTTTGCTGGCATTGACTCAGAATAAGAATCAAATATTGCACACTCCCACTTGGATTTTGGGAAAGCTAGTAAGGAAAAAAAAAGGAGATCTAAGAATATTTACGACATGCATAGTAGAATTTCTTAGCTGTTAAGTACAACAACAAAGTCAGCTCACGCATATGTACTATCTACATCACTAGTTGTGGCAAGACAGCAATCACAATCTTGTATTGCCAGTCCTGTTTCATACATGCTGAACCTGAAGAACAGGGAAAGCAAACAACATACTCAAGGGCATATGGCCAGCTAGTGACCAGCAGACACAACACCTGGCAGTCCAGCTCTTGGCAATGAATGCTACAACAGGGTATCAATTTGCCAGGCTGGCTATTGTGATATGTTAAGTTTTAATCATGCTAAATACAATTTAAATGTAGTAGTCATAAAGATAGTTTGAATACTATTAACATTAACTAAAAAATACTTCTTGTTAAATAATGCTAAAAATAAGCAAGACACTAAAATAACATATACCAAACATACTTCATGAAATATTTATCTTTGGTTAGTAGGAATAACAAATGAAAGCATACATTCTTACTGACTGATAATAAATAAAATAACATTATTGGTCTCTTCTACTGTACAACAGCAAAAGTAGCTGTTAGTAGTATGAGGAAGAAAGCATGCTATTTTATCAGCGAATTACCTAACATCCAGAATTCTTCTTAGGAGCAGATTCTGCTTTACTACTCTATCATAAAGTAATTAAAAATGAAATATCACAAGTAGTTTTAAAACTTGCTAATATTATAAAGAGGAGATATAGACTGTGGTAGATAATAGAAACTATAAATCAAATTTGTCAAAAGATACTGTTAGGAAGACAATTTTTAATGAAATGGTTTTTAAAACTGAACTGAATTTGATAAACTTGATTGGTGTCTTTTTGCAAGAGGGGTTTGAAGATGGGGTGCCCCTGTTTAGCCCTGGCTGTCCTGGAACTCTCTCTCTGTAGACCAGGCTGCCATCGAACTCATAGAGATCAACCTGCCTCTGCCTCCAGAGTGCTGAGATTCCAGACATTTGCCCTTGCCTGGCAATTGGGGCTGGTTTTGGCCTTCCCTCATCTTCCCCTCACTGCTGCGCACTGGCAATGCTGGCTCAGGCACCACTACCATGTGGAGGAGAACAGAAGGCTGTCCCGTGTAGGAAGCTAACACTTTGCCAAGGCTACAAATGACAATTAACAGCTAACTCTCTCCACCCTATCTTCCATGTCTCTGCATGCACTGTCACCTGCCCAGTCTGAGTCCTCTTCTGCTCTTGACCAATCTTGGTCTGTAGTAGGCAACACATAGAATCTTCGCAGACAAGGCATCCAACATTGTCCTTTCCCTGCCTAACACAGGCCAATGATATGTTTGCTGCTTTTCTCTTCAGCCTCATCTTCTGTGTTCTATACACTCCAACTACAGGGGCTAGAAATTTCTATCCCTTGGCTGTTCTAAACTCCTTCTCAGTACCTCTCATCATACCTGCTGACCCAGACTACAGAGAAAATACAGTGCCTGTCACATTTTAAAGACTCAAAATATTTTAACAAAAAATTTCTGCAGGACTCCAGTCATGCAGACACAGTATTGTCAAAAAGGGCTCGTGGATAGTACACCAAACAATGCAATGTAACGTTAAAGTTCTGTCCTCGAACTTGGGGAAAGGGATTATTTCTGTGATTATAAGTAAAATAGCATCTGATATAATTTATATCACCTTATTTTTTTTAAAAAAAAAAACAGCCTTGTAGTTTTGAATTGCCTTACCCAAGACCACTTAGAGATACTAGGATATGTCTCAAGATGTCAAGCTCGTAGTCAGTGCTATAAGATTTATTTTCTATTGACAGTGGGATTCAGTATTTGCTGTCCATGACTGTCATGAAAAGAGAAGTGATAGTAGCTCTAAAGCACCCAGAAGGCACCAGAAACAGAACAGATGGCTCATACTTCCCTAGACCATCCCTATAACTCTTATTTTAACGTGTGAATCTGATACATGTTTTTAAAAAAAAGTATCTTCAGATGGCAAGGACTCCTTGTTGTCCAGATATTATTTTAAAAATTAAGATGTTGTTATTGGGCCTTCACAAAAGATAGCTAAGGTTGGTGGTGTATGATGAGGCCTTACCTGCTTGCAAGTACTCTGGCTGCAGAGTAGGAGGCAAGCCCTCTGGCAGTGGGTAGCCGTTCTTCCGTGCTACAATGAGATGAAATGCAGCACAAAACTCAGGCAAGGTCAGAGCTCCATCACAGTCAGCATCACTGAGTTCCCTAAAGATAAGAGATGTCATGAGTACCTGTCATGAAGCATCAGCCTCACATGGACACACAGTTCCTACCCATGGCCTGTAGTATCCTCAAAGGTTCCTAGGCAAATGAATGTGAATTCCCAAGGGCCACCCAGAGGAAGAAAACAAGCTGATCTTTGGCAGTATCATCAGTGGCACTTTGTAAATGAAAATGGAAATTCTTCAGGCTCTCTGATAGGTCTACTTTTCAACACTGAGACAAGGCATAGGAAACTCTCTGGAGAAAAAAGTGATGTCTGGGGTTCTGCAGTTATCTGACAGTTGCTCGATAAGAGCAGGCTGCACAGTGTCAACAGTGCTGGACTTAATGCTGGAAAAGAGCCAAGGAAGTAGAGACTCAGCCACTAAGGAGTTCATTCAGAGCGTGGATATAGGCACTTCAGGGTTTGGGGTTGGTTTTTTTTTTTCAGTTTTAAGGGAAAATCTTAATGGTTTCAAACAGCATACATTTGGATAGCAAATTAGTCTCTGTATAAGAGTTTATTGTTAGAGAGCTGGGCATGATGGTAGATACCTGTAAGGCCAGCACTTGGGAAGCAAAGGCAGGAGGATCCAGAGTTCAAGACTAGCCTTAGCTACATAGTAATTTCAAAGTCAGCCTGAAGTACATGGGACCCTGTTTGAAAATACAGAGACAAGAGACAGGATGGAACAAGGAAAGAAGAAAGAGGGAGGAGACAGAAGGAGAGAAAGGAACAGAAAAAGCGTGTGTGTGTGTGTGTGTGTGTGTGTGTGTGTGTGTGTGTGTGTAGAAAAACAAATAGGTTTAAGAAATACTGATTGCATCATATTTTAATATAAAAGTACAAACTAGAAAAGGCTGGAACTGCAAAAGACAAACATGAAGAAAGGGAGTCTTGAAAAGGTTTGTCTTCACTTCAGTCATCATCTCTCACTAAAAGACAGACTTATTCACCAAGCACAAAAGAAATATTTGCCTGTAGAATTAAGACCCCATAAGCACCAATATCTCTGTGGTGTACAGACACAAACATACTTTGATTAGGACAAGTATAGAGATAAGACTTGTGTAAAACTGTACTTTAAAAGATGTTGCTATTAGAAAAAAATATAAAAAGTCTCTACAAGAAGGTTTGTAACTTTGCTTTGGACCATTCACATCCTCCTATTCCCCATGAGACTCTTGCTCTAATTCAAAATGCACCAGCCCTGAAACAGCTGCTCCCCGGGGGTGAGGTGTCTGGGAACTGCTGCAGATGCTGGATGGAGAGTATGCCATTTAACTTTCAAGCATTTATCTCCACAAAAAGAAGGAAGCCTCATAGGGTGATGTTAAGGCTGGGATTTCTGCCAAAACAGACTATATTCTTTTTAAAATGGCCATTTTTTTCTACCCTTAAAATCTAATATAAAGCTTGTTACAAAAAGAAAAAAAAAGCCAGACTATATGTATATGTCTGAAGAAACTAAATCCAGCTCAAAATCCTAGCTACACTGGCATGCATGGTATGACTGGAATAGTTTTTCAATAAGATTGCACAATACATGGTGTGCAGTTCTAAATTCTATCATAATTTTGTGATGCCTCATGAAAAAGCCTTACATAAATATTCCAGTGTTTTAATATATATGTATAACACCATGATCCACAAAGGCAAAAGTTTATGGTCCTGAGCATTTTCATAGATGCAAAGAGAACCATCTGGACCATTGCAACACAGCCCTCCTGGAGCTACAAATGTGGCAGGCCTCAGTTGCGAGGCAGAGCCGACAATGCAGCTGCAAATGCTGAATTAGGGCCAGCTGTGAAACACCTGCCAAATCTACAAAGTTCACGGGCACCTAGAATAGACAAATTTAACTTCATTCCAAAATGTTCTTGGACCCTCTGTTCACCCTACCTTATAAAATATTATGAAGAATGGCTTTTCAAGGTCCTCTGGCTCTTTGCCTCACATTAAGTAAAAAAAATTATAAAAATAAAATATATGACATAATGTCTCACATGTGCACAGCCGCCTAGCCTGAACCAGGATGACAAAAGAGTAATAAGTAGAAAATTACTTTTACATATATATATACATATATATATGTCTGTGTATGCGTGCCATATAAACACAGTGTCCTGGGAGGGCGAAGAGAATCTTGAATCCCCTGGAGCTGGAATTACAGGCAGTCGGGAGTGCTGGGAACCAAAATCTGCTCCTCTGGAAGAGCAGCCATCTCTCCAGCCTGAGGAAACAACTTTTAAACTAGTAGCCAACACTTAGGTCCATAGTGTACATCTGATACTAGTCATTGTATTTTCATATGACAATTTATTTAATCTTCATAGCAGCAAAACTCTGAGTTCTATTCACTCTCAATCATGGTTTTTAAAATCATTCACAAGAATAAATTTTTAGGACCGGGAGTGTGGCTCATCAGTGGAGCACTTACCTGATATGTGTGATGCCCTGGGTTCAAACTTTAACATCACCATAAAAAATTTAAAAAACTAAATTTTCTTGAGAGGTTGATACATGACACTTGTTGCAAGTCTGAGGCTAGCCTGGGCTACACAGCAAGTTACAGATCAGCCGGGGGCTACAGAATGAAATTCTGTCTCCAAACAAACAGAAATTACATCTTAAAAATTAAAGACTTTCAAAAGTGCTAAAAGATGAGCATACAATACCACTTGGCAGTAATAGTACTCACCAGATGTAAGAGAGTTCTGGGATGGAGAGCTTTGATTTGGTGAAGAAGTTCTTGGCCACAGATCCTGTCAAAAGCCATTGTTTGCATAAGCCATTAGTTCCTGGTCTGGAACAGCTTTTATATGTAAGCCAATCACCACTTTTTCCTTCAGCAGTCTCTACCAAATGACCACACATGCATTTATTCTACAAGCAACAATAAATCACAGGACTTTTATAAGCACAGAATGTGGCTTCCCTAGGACCTCTGTGGGAGAAAGACTGATCTGTGCTGTTGCAAAACAGAAAAATAAAAATGAAAGGAATATAGCATATGTAAAAAAGAAGCAGTGATAAAATGCTCATGACAAATACAAACCATATAAAGTCCTGCCTTGCTTCTACCAAAACTATATTTTTACTAAAAATTCCTAAGAAAAACCTTCAAAATTACTAAAGTAAAAAATATGTTGAGTTTTATATCTAAACAATACAAAAGCAATGCAGAGCTTGATAAACAAAATGATAAACAAAAAGAAAAATGGTATCATTAATCCCACCAGAAACAAGAGAGACATGTTGAGAAATATTTTTGATGATATTTAAGATCTCTTGTGCTTTGAAGAATCCAGGTCTCTTTCCATCATAAATTTCCTTCATAAATTTCCCTGTCTGTTAAAATTGACCTATCATCCCATTGTCCCACTGCACTTGAAATGTTAGCCTTCACTGAGCTCTTTCATGCTTCCAGTTCTCAGCAGCTTCACAGGTCAAAGTCCTCATTTCTAATTTGATAGCATTAAGGTATCAAGTTGTTCGAAGCTAAGTCAAAAGTCTTCAACAATTACAAGTTTTCTACTTGGCATTAAAACAATAGGAATAGCTGGGAATGTAGTTGGTGGAAGAGTACTTAACCGCCATATGCAAAGCCCTGGAATCCATGCCCCAGCACTACCAAAACAAACAAACAAAAATAAAAACAGGCCAGACATGGTCTGAAAACCTTTAATTCCAGCAGTTGGTAGACAAAGACAAGCAAGTCTCTCTGGGAGTTTGAGGCTAGCCTGGTCTACAAAGCAATTTTCAGAACAGCAAGAGTTACACAGTAAGATACTGTCTCAAAAATAAAACAAAATAAAATAAATTTTAAAAAGTATTATAATGTATCCTAAAGCAATATTTACTTTCTTCTGATAAATGATGAGGGATCAGAAACAAACTATCAATAAACCAATGAGCCTTCTCCCCAAAAGCACCTTATCAATAATGCTAACACACATGACTCGTAACTACCAATCCAACCAACAACCTTGTGCCATTTGATTAAACAGAACTTGTCAGCCTAATTACCAACCCATTCTGTAGTAACCAAGATATAATAAACACATTCTGTTCTTCTACTAGTCTGTTTTCTAGATCCTCTTTCTTCAAAGCACAGTAGACCCCACTCACCAGCCAGTGCTGGCTTTCACATGGAAGACCATTGTACCATAGAGTCTTGGAAGGGTTAGGTGGAAGGCACTGGGAAGCTGTGTCCCAGATGCCACTATAAAGAAGGAAAGCTACAGAGAAAGCCTGAGTACCCTCTCCTGTGAGTGCACCAGGTGAGATGTGCTCATGTATTTTAGCCCCAGCTCCACCATCAAACCATCAGAAAAAGAGACTTCATTTACATAAAAAACCAAGAACATATAAATATAGAGAAAACATATAAATATAGAGAAAGAAAATACATTAACATTGTCCTAAGACCAGGAGGTGGAGAAGAGAGGAGTCGAGAGTAAATGCTAATAAGTGGGTGAGTTAGAGAGGGGTGATAGAAAGGTTAGAAACCTATGTTGTAAATCTAGTCAGAGAATGAACTAAAATGACTGAACTGCATAGTTTAAATGGTAAGTTCTATGGCATAAACTTTATTTGTATTATTATACCATATTATGTTATTTTATTATTTACTATATGTCAACTAAGATGTTTATTTTAAAAGTCATCAACTGTAACTTATGAACCTCTTCATTGTGATTAAACATTTTAAAGTAACTTAAGGAACTTAGAAGATAATCAGAAAAATTTGAAGAATGAAGACTTGATTGTATTAAAGACTCTGTGATTTTTTTCTCACATGTACCAGTGAGATCTGGTTATTTTTTTTTTAAGGATCCAAAGATATATCCTGTAATAGTTTTCAGATCAAATATTCTGGCAATTATATTTCACAGTCATCTTGGCTGAGAGGAAATAAAGATTGTTGGCACTTGTCCATTATAATGGTAAGTCAAGTTGTATCTACACTTGAAATTCTGCAAAAATAAAAAGGCTAAATGAAAATAAAAGGCACTTCTAACAACTACTTATTTATATTTGACTAAATATCTGCATATGTTGTGAAAAGACTTAGTTGAACAAGAGGTAAAGTTACCCATTGTCAATATATATTAGCTGGATTTCTGCTTGTCTTGATGGTAAAATTGATTTATTTCTATACTACTCTACCTTCAATAACGTCAATACCAGCAATCACCAAAATGATGCTTGCCTTTATATATATGAGGATATGTCCATTCTATTCCTTATTTCATAAAAAATTAGTCTTAATCCATGCATCACTGTTAATTTAGAATGATCAAAAATACAGTTATTTAAAACTGAAGTATAGGATGAAAGTTTTATAAATTTTTCTTCCAGACTCTACTATTTCACTGTTTGTTTTAGTCTTTTGCCTAGTAAAATGTAGGCACATGGGAATTAAGTCAGTTCCTCTCAGCTTGAATTTTTATATGAGGGCACAACAGGAATGCAGATATCTGACGATAATCCAGAGGAACTGACATTGAGAAAATGCTGGCCAGTTTTCCTCTCATATCCTAATTTCAAAAACCATGAAAGACTTGAACCAAAGAAATAAGCAAGAGCCCAAATGTCTAGGTAGCATAAAACATAAGGAGACCTGTATTAGAAGGCTATATTTATCTTTGCTCTGACTATAATACAGTAAGCAATTTAAGGTGTCTCTTGGTACCATCATCTACTATCCCAAGTGCTTTGGCTGAGAAGGTGCAGGGTCTGGACCAAGTTCCTCCAAATTCCCATTTAATTCTTCTACAATGGCAGTATAATTTTCACAGGGTCATTACCATTTCTTTTCTGCATGACTTATATTTGACAAGAAATTGGAATCAGAGAAAGATGTAATATTCATTTTGTATCAATTGCTTCTCAAAATGTTCACCATTCTTCACACAGGAACCATGTTCCAGGACACCATGTTCTCTCACCTGAAATGAAGGAACTCGGGTCTGGCTGGAGGGACCGAAACTGATTGACATAGTACTCCCGCTGTTCTTCCGTTATCCTCCAGGGCTCATCTGGGTAATTACTGCTGTTATCCTGCAGCTCTCTCTCCACTGAAAAGGACTGTAAAAACAGTGCTCACAGAACCTTCCTTTCATGAGATGATGTGTAAGACTTAAATAGCAATTAAAGTTATTTTATATTTTTCTCTTAATTTTCCTCAAGGAAATAAATATAACTTCCTCATAATAAGAATTTAACCAAAATATGAACTATGATATAAAGTAGATATCAAACTTTATGCTTTCTTGTATCTTCAAAGTTAACATGACTGAAGATGAAATACTGAACAGTTAAAGAATGATGAAATTTTTCTAATGCATTAAGAGATGGATTTTGAAAGACAACTATTATTATCTTCAGCTATTCATCACATTTTCATTCTTTTTGATTAGCTAAGTTATGAACAAAATAATATGTTTTTCACAAGTATGTGTGGTGACACATGTATGTGGAGGCCCAAAGCTGTATCAGGAGTCTTCCTCAATTGGTCGCCATCTCACATATTGAGATGGGGTCTCTCAATTGAACCTTGAGTTCTCTGTTAAGGCTAGTCTTAACTAGCCTTAGCTAGCCAAGCTAGCCAGCTTGATACTGGTCTCCACATTCCAAGCACTAGAATTGCAGGCAAGCTCCATGCCCAACAGACATTAAATGGGTTCTGGGGATCTGAACTGTATTCTCATGTTGGCATAGCAAGTGCTTTACCTACCGAGCATCTTCCTAGCCTCGGATTCTCTTCTGCTCTGCACCGAACATATGGCAACAGCTATGACCACATAATCTTTTTGTTGTTGTTTTCAACTTCCTGTCTTTTCTCTGGAGACTGGCTCTCACACTGTGACCCATGATTGCCTAGAGCTTAATATGTAGCCAAAGTTGGCACTGGACCTACTGTAATCATGCTACTTCTGGATGCTGGGGTTATAGACGTGGAGTACAGTAAGTGGGCTAATCATTTATTTATTCCTGCTGCATTTGCACTATATAAATCCAGGAGTCAAAATTTCCCAGTCAAACCCATGTCTTTAGGTCCTTCTTCAGTGGCAAGTGAGTATCACTGAATCTGTTCTTCACTTGTATGAGTTGGGAATATTTAACTAGATACAAAGTTGAGTAGTGAGAAGTATCATGGTATCGTCAGAAGTATCATGGTATCGTCATCAGCAGGGTAACAAGAGAGTGCATCAAACCTGCCACTAGAGGGCAGGCATGCCAAATTTGAAGATTTAAGAGCTCAGATGGCCAGAGACCTAATAAAGAAGAAAACATAAGCTATACCAGACTTTGGGAACAGAAACAAAATAGAAGTGCAAGTGCAGAGAGAAATATCTGGGGCTTTGCTCCATCACTCCCATTTATACCAAAACACTTTTTTTAACCAAAGGCCATGTCCATGAAACCAAGTGGTGGCCACATAAAAGGCAAAAGGAAACTAGGGGGGAGGAGATAGCACTGCAGACATCTCCCTGCAAATTGCTGAGCCATATCACCTGGTACAAAATGGAAGCTCATGCTACCCTGTAGTATGTTCTTTCTCCCTCAAGAATGAAGCCACCCTAGCTAGTTGCTGTTCATGTTAGCCATGGTTGCTTTTTCTCCAATTTCCTAAGCAGCTACTTTATTTCCTATCTGTATCATTTCATGCCTGGGTTGTGTTAGGAGCTTCTTAATAGGTCTCAGTCTATTCTGACAGAAAGAAACTGGAATAGATAGGACAAAGTGTTCAATCTCTCAGCTTATGCCTACAAACACTCAGCTTGATGGTAATCCTCCTGCTAAGGTAAAGCACTTATCCATCATGTATGTGGCCCTGGAATCAATCTCCAGGACAGAAAATAAGCCTATGAGAGTATCTGTTGCTTATCAAAATAGTCTACCTCCTCCACCAAGTTACTTTGCTCGCTTGGTAGATTTCCAGCTGCCCATGTGATCACATATCTCATAGACCAAACTTAGTTCTTCTTCCCAGGAAACTTTTCCTCTGGTGCCAGCATGATCGAATCCACCCTTTTCCCACATCCTTCTGCTCCAAAGGGCCATCTCCATATCTCTACCATGCCCACACTCAAGTTCACATTCATAACAGAGGTCACTTCCTGTACCAAAGGCAGTCTATTACAAAGGTAAGGTCAGCAACCATGAGTGGATGAATGACCTGACTCATACTTGTATCGTGTGGCTAAGTTGGAATAATAGTGGGTGCATACAACTCCAAGATGCTTTGGCATAGACAGTTCTTTTCTTGAAAGAACAACTTTTGTGAGATGTTCATTCTTCAAGCTGTAAATAATAAATATATAGACCAACAAATAGGGAAATCAAAACCTGAACATATATATACACAGCCAGGATATGATTCAGAGCATGGGCTAGGTGCAATTTAAAGCTATGAAAAAGGTCGGAAGACTCTTGATAATGGGATAGAAGTGATACAGAGAAAGAAGTGTGGTGCATGCCTATAATCCCTGCAACCAGGAGCCTGAGGCAGGGAATCACAAGTTTGAGGCCAAGCTTAGTTGCATAGAGAATTCAAGTTCTAGGTGGTAATGCTGTATCTCAAAAAATAAGAGTAAAAGATAAAAGAGCAATATGGTTGCTGGGAGTTAAAAGACAAGTGAGCAGTGAGGCAAAAGGGTGTAAAAGACTCACAATGGAAGAAGGAGTGAGAAGAGCAAGGAAAAGAAGCTGTGTCTGCACAGGGTGAGATCAGAACTGCAGAATGGTGGAGGGACCGGAATGTTGCAGGTCCAGAGACTAGTTACCTTTATCTTGGCCTAATTTCTAGCCTCCAGAGCAGCCATCCCTCCCTCACCACCTTTGCATCAGAACTGGCATCTCATGACTAATAGTTCAAATCCTTTGGAATCTGTTAACTTAGCAAACCACTATTTTCTATCAGTCCAAAAGCTAAGACTGTCAATGGATAGCATCTTGGGCCTACTGAAAAGCTTCCTTCATCTTGCTGTACCTGCTTCTTGGATGTACCCACTAACATATTTTAAACCTGCCTTTATTTATAATTTCTTTTGTCCTGTAAAACTAAAAAAAATCATGAAATTGTTTCAGTGTTAGAACATGACACTTGGGGTAACACAAACCTATGTTCCATGTTCCTAGGACATGGCCACAAAAATTGGCTATGAAATAAACTTTCTTTTACTCTTTAAAAAAATAAAAAACAAAAACACAGAACTCCATCCCTACTATCAAAGTGGTCAGCAAGTAAGAACTGACAACCTTGGTTTGGTCCTCATGATGAAAGGACAGAACCAAAGCCCAGAAGTTGTTCTCTGACTCCATACACATGCCTTCACATGTACATATAATTAAGTAAGTGTTTAAAAAGGAAAAAAGCTACTAAAGTGAACTCCAGAGCTGTCAAGATGGCTTGATGTGGCAAAGGTGCATGCTGCCATACCTGACAACCAGAGTTTGATTCTCAGGATTAATCTGGTAAAAGAACGAAACCAAACTAACCTTCCTCTGACCTCTACATGTGCACTGTGACATGGACACAGACACACCACACACACACACACACACACACACACACACACACACACACACACACACATCTACTGGGCTACTCTACTCCTGATAGTAATATGAGATGCACAAGAATATTTTAAGTCTATTTTTATTAACAACTTAAATTAGCCCCTTAGTATGTCTTATACTGCAACAGATGTGGAAACACTCACAGCCTATATTGTTCTCTTTTTTCATTTCTGTGTATGGGTGCTTTGCCTGCATGTATGTCTCTGCACATGTATGCAGTGTCCTCAGAGGCCAAAAGAAGCTGTTGGATACCTTGAGACTGGAATTACAGATAGTTGTGCAACACCATGCTAGAACTCAAACTTGGGTCCTCTGAAAGAGCAGCCAGTAGTACTCTACTGGACATCTCTCTAATCTCTCTATACAATTGTAATGACCAAAAACCTTTTCCTCCTACTGCGTTGCCTCTCCCAGCCCTGATATGAGAGTTTGTACCTAGTCTTATTATATATTGCTAGGCCATATTTGGTTGATATTCCTGAGAGGCCTGCTCTCTTATGAAGGAAAACAGAGGAGAAACAGATCTGGGAGAGGTGGGGACAGGGAGGAGTGGAAGGAGGGAAACTGAGATAGGATGTATTTATGAGAGAAGAACAAAAATCCCTGTAGGCATATACAAAGTGTGTGCATATTTGTATTGTTAATGAACTTACACCACTTGGGGCGATAATGTTCCTCCCAATGGCCATACCAGGCATGAAAATTATTGGTCAGGGGAGTCTGAGAGTATCTCCAAATCAAAATAAGTTATTGCCATTGCCCTTAGTTGTCTCCCAAAATTTGAAGGTAAACCCTATTGCTGAAGATACCACATTTGAGACAGAGAACTAGGAAAAATAAAGCTGTAACTGACTTAGAAGCCTCCTCCCTGAGGACTATCTCTCATAGTACCAAAAGATGATATGCAAATTGCCAAAGGAAAAAAAAGGAATCTACCCAGTTGTAATGCCTATGAACCATGACAATGACCAGAATGGCAAGATATCCTGAAAGATGTAATAGTGCTCATATCTTAGAGATACCGACAGCTCCCTAACTGAACTTAAGTCCCACTCAATATGAGGAAATTATTGCCTGGTACTACAAACCTAGCCAACTACCCATGGCTAGTGAGGCAATGACACCTGGAGGAAAACCTACTTCCACTTTCCTAAACAAGTATAATTCCTAACTGCATTGTAAATACTTATACTCACAGATTAGTGTAGCGCTCACTCCTCATCAAAGAAGCTTCTTTTTGAAGCAGAATGAGACCATTACAGAAAGCCACAACTAATCAAAATGCAGAGAACAATGCACTCTGACTTTTCCACACCCAGTAGATAAATCTACAACACAACTCCTACACTTAAAGCTCAGGAAACATCAAGGATTAGGGAGCAGAAAGATTTTAAAAGTCAGAGGATAATAGCATCTGCTGACAGATTATCTCTTCCAAAAATGAAAGTGAATCTGCACCCATGAAATCTCAACAACAGGGTAGTATAAATAAGACCCAAACAATGACAACACTACTTGACATGCCAGTTTGCTGTGGAATAATGCTCTTGTATATTGTAAAGATCTGTCACTTGCATTGGTTTAGTAAAACACTGATTGGCCAGTAGCCAGGCAGCACGATCAGGCTAGGGGAATTCTGGGAAGAGGAAGGACAGAGTCAAGAGTCACCAGCCAGATGCAGAGGAAGCAAGGTGAGAATGCCTTACTGAGAAAATGTACCCAGCCACATGGCTAAACACAGATAAGAATTACATATTAATTTGTTAGTAGTAAGCCTGAGCTACTAGCCGAGAATTTAGAGTTAATATAAACCTCCATGTGTTTATTTGGGACTGAATGGCTTTAGGACCTGGGGGGGCAAAAACTTCTACAGATACCAGTGTGAACTAGGGATATCTCATAAGCCTTTACCACTAGATAAAGAGCTACACATAATTAATGAAAGGTGAGAGAGGTAGAATTAGTGTTCTTAGGATAAGCTCCCTAACTTGCTATCCAACACCTAACTGGTCATCCACAAGAGCATGCATATTAGAGCAAGACTAAATTAGTTAAACAAGTTATATCTAAATACTGAAATTAATATATATATAAACACACATTTATGTATGTTTAAACATGCAACAATAGTAATTAAAGAAAAAGAGGCTGAATTTGAGAAAGACTGGGGGGCATGGGAAGAGTTGAAAGGAGGAGGAAAGAAATGACAAAATTCTCAAGAATTAAATTAAAATTATACTAAAATGAACTCAGTTTTTGGGAGTGTTAGGAAACTGCAGAAGAAAATGGGAAGTAGTTGTGATTCATGTAAAGTATAAGAAGCAAAGCCCACAGTACATGCAGGGCAAGCAAGCAAAGAGAGTGGCATTCACAAAGACATCAAAACATAGAAAATGGTCATATCCTAGAAGCAGTTCAATTTTGAGTCACATAAATACTTCCAGGGCATCAGGGACATGGGTAGAGTTACCTTAATATGGTCCATGTAGTAAGCAAAGATCATAGTTAATAGACTTAGAGCATATCTAGAAGACAGTAGGGAGCCACAGATAATATTTAACAGGAAATTGGATAATCAGATTCAAGCACAAAAGGATCCTTTCACTGAAAATGACTCAGGGAAAACCAAAGACGGGAAGAATATTTACAACCATTTGAACAACTGAAGCCAGAGACAAATGTGGTTTATAGGTAAGGAGGGCGATGACAGAAATGGAAGAGAACAAAACCCACACATAGCCATCAGCACTGAAGGCCCACTTCATATCTAAAATGCCAATTCAGTACCTCTTTATCTGATAAATGCCAAGGGACATCTCACTGCAGGACCCAGACACATAGAAACACCACCTCTGAGGTAACACCAATCAGCCACAACAATCAACATAGTGTTATGAATAAAACCCTGACAAGGCCATCACTTAAAATAAAAGACTGAGAAGTGGGAGTGAACCTTCTGTGGAGACCCAGCCACGCAGGTAGAAGCCAGAACCAGGAGAGGTTTTACCTTTAAACGCACCCTAACAGCCTGTCTACTTCAACCCTAGCTCCATTGCTTTTGTTGGCTGGACAAAGATATTTGTTATTTGATGCCAATTTTGAGCTCTGCCAGTATTTTTTTTAAGAAAAAATCTATGAATAGGGAGGTGTGGTGGTACACATCTATAATGCTAGAACTCTGGAGATAGGTACAACAAGACCAGGAGTTTAATACAAGCCTTGGCTACATAGTGAGTTTGAGGTCAGACTGAGCTACATGAGACCCTGTCTCCAAAAGAAAAACAAAAAAGAGCATGAGGAAAAAGAGAATTCTTTCACATCTGTCTACATAATCTACAAACATATGGTTCATTATACAGTTTCTCTAGACATAGAAGAATTAGATTTGCTTGTATTTAAAACAGTCAACCCCCTGATTTTGTTTCAAATGAAACACAAATATTTGGTCCTGCAAATTATTATCTCTAGGGAAAACGTGCTGTTTGTAATGAAAGAGACATCAAAAGACTCATTTAAAAGTAATACTATTAATAATATCCCCAAAGGTAGAGTTCATCCTCAAGTATCTTAAAAATCACATAAAGGTGGATAATATGTATTACAAGGAAGTATTGTCCAGTAAAATGTCTAAAGGGTGTCTATAGTCTTTATCCATCGAACCTTTCTGCTTAGACAACAAGACCACCCTAGAGAATTCTTATAAATGCTGCTGCCTTAAGAGTGCAGCCAGTTCACCCATGAAGGTAAAGTGATTTTAAACTAAAGTCCCTTGGAAATTTTAGCAAAAACAATACAAAAACTACTTTTATCCCTAGTTTTCCAAAGTAATTTAGGGCTCTAATTTCACCATCTTAGGTCAATGTTAAACTCCAGAAAGCCTAATGTGAAGCACACAGTTGCTAGCTCTAAAGATAATCTAAAATTTCACAACAACTATTCTGGTAAGATGTGCCCACTGTTGTACTAGAGGCAAGAATGCTATAGGAGTAGCCAACCACTTTCTTGTTGGACTTAAAGGACACTCCATAACACAGAACTCATGCATGGAACAGTTAACTGGGCCAAAAATCCATAGCTAGCTAGGTCATATTCCCTAAGAGAGAATTTTAAACTATTATTACTATTCTGCTAAATGAATACAATAACAAACTACTCCCGAGATTAGTCTCAGTTTTCATCAGAGAAGCTTCTTGCTGCAGTAAACAGGGATTAATACAGAGACTTACAACTCATCAATGTATAAAGAATATAAGATTACGGAGTACTCAGCACTAAACAGATAAGTACAGCACATCCTCTGTTCCCAAGACTCAAGTATCATCATAAAAGAGAGTGCTAGAAAAATGTAAGAGCCAGAAGTAGTAGACATCTGAGGTGAAATAATGTTTGATGTAGCTTGACAGTGTCACTGCACACATGAAATCATGGCAACTGTGACTATATGAAGACCTACACAAAATCAAGCCAGCTAAAATCTTGGCATATGTGGGGTGAGGAGCTCATGAAATCCTTCCATAGCTGAGGAGCTATTGGGAAGTGATGGCTGCTGTGGGAGAGTCAGTTTTCTTGGATACCCATGCTTCATTAGACTATCCTTCATACACATTTAGTGGATTTAATGGAATTTTTAGAAGGGTATATGGAGCTGGTAAGAAATAGTGGTGGGAACATAGGAAAAAGCTGGGGAGGAAGAAAGGAGTGATTTTATCAAATTACAATATATACATATATGAAATTCTCAAACAAAATAAAGCTATCCCCATGAACATAATAAATGAATGTTTGGTAACACGTATTCACCAGTCTCCTAAATGGTAGGTACTATAAGTATCTAATACTCCTATTATTCATCCTTGTAATAACTCTACAATGCAGGTACCATTATTTCCAATTGGCAAAACAGGAAACTGAGAATTAGGTAGAGGAAGTAATACACCAAGACCACATGCCTAGAAAATAAAAGAGGCAGAACACAAACATTTTATCATCAACCTCTATGGTTATCTCTTTCTACCTATCCACCCATCCCGTAATAAAGAATTGCTTCCTTTTCAGAAAGAACATAATGGTAATATCTAAATCAACTTTGTGGGTCAAGGACCTTCTCTCAAGATATGAATGACTATGTTAGATTTATATCCTCCCCATCATCTGATACAGTTTCAGATTATAATAAATAGACTTATATTATCCAGAAAATCTCTTTTTAAGTACATAATTTTTTATGTAAGCAGCACTTGGCATGTTTTCACTGTTTAGAGAATTTGGAAGTTAGGCTACAATGCATACAGTCAATTAGTCATTAATTTCCTGTTATTTTCATATGTAATACTAACACTATTTTGATGAACATAAACACTTCTTTAATAATCACTGTCTCCAGTTCTTCCACAAGAAGCCAAGGTCTCCCACTCCAGAAGGAGAGGTGTCCTTTGCAAGTGTCAGGGTTTTTCTTGTTGCTTAGAAGAGAAGCAGGAAAAAAATAGGAAATCAGCAGTAAGCGGAGACTTTGTTAAGGCTACAGACTTTCAAAAATACTGTAACAATGCTCCACCCCCATCCTTGTAGGTCAGGTCAAGGCTGCCTGTCTTTGCCAGGATGTTCTCTCTTTCACACTCAAGATAGCCAAAGGACAGATGGGAAACAGATGCTCCGAGAATCCAGGCTGAAAACAAGAAATACTTCTGAGATTTAGGCTACAGACTGAGGGGACCAATAAAGTGCAGGTTCCAGAAGCACACAGACTGGAATTAAAATTTGGGATGGCCCCTTATAAACATGTTAATTTCTAAGTCACCTGCTTCCCACACCTAAAAAGCAACCCCAAAGCCCATAGGGTCCTATCTTAATCTCCAGCCTCATCTCCCTCCCCCTCCAGGCTCTAGTCGTCACACCAGCCTTCCTTTAGTTCAAGTGTGTCTGTTCCCTATATGACATGTGACTCACTCAAAATACATTTTACCCCATCTTAGCATAACTCCTCGTGCTGCACAATCTGCCTTGTTAAAAAAAAAAAAATCACTGCCCAAACGGTTGGTGCTCAGATTCCAGATGGAACATGGATTCCACTAAACAACTACAGCCATGGAAGCTTGATTCAGACCCAAGTTACAGGGTGGAAGAAGCAGTAGTAATCAAGGCCTTCAAGTGGCTTGTTGAGGTCATACACAGTGTGGAAGTAGAGTTCAAACAATGGCAGCATTTTCCAATCCTGAAGCTTTCTGACTGTGGCAGAGGCAAGGTTCCTTTTGAAGCCTGGCTTATCTGTGAGATTAAAGGTGTTGTCCCTATAGGCTTAGAATTTCTTCAGGTCTTTTGAGGGTTTAATAATTTATTCATACTCCCTGCTATAAAGCACTGCTGCTAAACTAGTCAAAGGAGCCCCTGTTGTCCACAATTAAGAACCTGCCAGTGAATACCTCATCTTGCCACAACATGAAAGATTCCTCTCCCCATCCTTGCAGCTCCATCCTTGTCTGGTCAGCTTAAGACCTACCTCATGTTTCACAGCTCAACTTGAGCATTGCTTCTTTGAGGAAGTCTCCCCTCACTTTCTAGCCCTCTGTTGGAACTTTCTGTTTCATGCCACTAAAACACTCCCTTATCTTTACAGTGATTTTCAGCTTTTCATTCTACATACATAAGTGACATTACATGACTTGAACTCATCTCCACAATTTGGCTATAAGTACCGAGAGAACAAGTTTGTAGTTCTCAGTGTAACACTGGAATGCTTGCTGACCCATGAAAGCTACTTAGTAAAATTTCCAAATGGATAGATGCAATACTTACTGTGCAAGACTGTTGAAAAGACTAAAAGGGTGAAGCACAACACTGAGACTCAATCAGCAGACACTACTGTTGTTGGGAAGGAAGCCACGACGCTACTGCTCACTTCACATCAAGAAGAATACTGATGGGCCAAGAGCTAAAACAGTGTCCTGATAAAGGAAGCTTACATATGAACAGCCTAGTCTGTGACTAAGGCCAACGAGTCTTAGAGAGGAAATCAGGAACAAGCAGCACTCTTAGTTCTCCTTTTACAAAGTGCTGTCTAAGATCTTGCACTCAATCAGATGTTTCAGCTACATCTGAAGTACTAAATCAGGGGACCTTCTATCTACCAAATAAATGTGCACCCGAACTATACCTCAGAAAGTTCTGGCTACAATAAGCCTTCAGTGCAATCCCTCAAACCTTGTATGAGAGCAGTAATGCCACAAATAGATTGTACTCATCTGCATTTATTTGGAGTCTAACCACCTAATTGTAATACTGTTAAGTCCATGTCTAATCATTACCATGCTTTCAGGCCTTAAGGCAATAAACACTCTGATCAGTTAACTGCTGAAGTAATATCTTATTCCTTCACCTTCTCTCCCAGATATGTACTTTTTTGAAGTTTTCATTCGGTAATCCAATATTTCTTCAGTATTAGCATCTTAAAATTAAAAAAAAAAACTTTTGGCTTTTATTTAGAGGTAGCTACCAGCAAAGAAACAAAGCAAATAGCCTTTCTAATTTTCAAAATGTATGGCCACATAGTGAGTACTTACTGAAGAATACAAAGCTTTTTTTTAAAAAAAAAAAAATACACATTAGACACACAAGCCTCTTTATTCCTTAGGAAATGGTATAAAACTCCAGTTAGTGTTTGAAGTAAAATAGAGAATGGATCTGGTAAACATTATCTCAAGTCAAGAATGGGCACATATATAAAATTATAAAATCAAGACAGTTCTTCCTCTTTACTCACACATACACATTCTCTTCCTCCCTCTCTTCTATTCTAGGTAGAGAGAGAGAACCAATAAACAAGCCAGAGAGGCTACAACTACTACCTCTAAGAAAAAACAATCTTTTAAATCCTAATACATACTCATAAACTAAGTATGGTGGTTTGAATAAACATGACCCCTAAAGGTTCACAGATCTGAATACTTGGTCCACAGAGAGTGGTACTATGTGAAAGGATTAGGAGGTCTGGCCTTGTTGGAGGAAGTATGTCACCAGGAGTAGGCCCTGAGGTGTCAATAAGCCCATTTCAAGTCCAGAGTCTGGCCTTCCTGCTGCCTATGGATCCTGATGTAGAACTCTCAGCTACTTCTCCAGCACCATGTCTGCCTGTGTGCCACCATGGACTAAACCTCTGAAACTATAAGCCAGCCTCAAATACTTGCCTTTATAAGAGTTGCCAAAGTCATGGTGTCTCTTCACAGCAATAGAACACTGACTAAGACACTAAATAATTCAACTTTGTTGTCATAATCATAAAAACAAGAGATTCCCATTGCCCACAGACCTGGTGTTCAATGGAGCAGAAAAGAAACTTGGGTCCCTAACCTCTTTCAAGTGTCTCAAGTTCCCACAATCTATATTTGAACACATAAGAAGCAGTTTTCCACACACATTGCAGAATATCATGGGTCTAAAATGTCAGCTTATGGTTTCAGGCTTAAGAATGTCAAATGAGTACAAAACTATAAATATCCCAGACAAAAGTTTTAAAAGGCCTAAGATATGAAGAAGGAATCCATAGTAAAGGACACTTGTAGAAGAACTCTATAACATCAAAATATTCCAGTTCACTAATAGATATACTACTTAATATACAAAGTTAGCATTTATTACATAGGAAGATGACAAAGGTCTATAAGTTTGTTAACATGTCCTATTTACAGAAGTACCAGAAAAGATAAATTTTCTAAATTATGTCAAATGTGTAAATTGGTGCAGCTTACAATCTGAAAATTTCTATAAAAATTACCAAGAGTGTAGACATTTTCACTAAAGAGTTCTATGCCTAGGAAGTGAACCCATACAACTGCAAACAATGCTATGCCTGCAAGAGCTGGATGTCAGCAAGAAGGGGCTGCTTAAATGGCTTACAGAAAATGCATACAATACTAAGAATTTATTTAGGAAAAACACAAAAAGATAGAGTCTTTGTGTATTGCCACATAATGTCAGTAAGGCTGCTGCTAAAGAAAAATGCTAAGTATTTAACAGATGTATAATATGTTTTACCACATGGGTAAAAGGCTGAACTACATACTTTGATTATACTACATATAATTACATGTATATCTGAATAAGAGTCATATATAATATTCAGTGGAATGTTTTGTATACAGCTATACAAACGTGAGTCATAATTGTTTCTGTGATAGGTGCTTAGAAGTAGGAGTGAGAGGGCTACTTTTTACTCGGCACCCTTTTCAATATTTGACTTTGTAAAAAATCTTTAGGCTCTAAGGAATAAGCATCTTAAGAGCTTACAACACATGGCCCCAAAATAACAGTGTAGTGCTCACTGTATATATAATATGAAACGATCCAAGCTACATACTTCCTTCCCCATGGTCCTGTTAGGAGAAAACTGATCATGACATGGTTCATTTGTCCCTGAATAGGTTTGTTTAACTTAAGTCGTTCATAAGCAAGCACACCATACTGACTTACATTAAAAGTACAAGAAAACACAAGAACTAAATGTAGAGATAACATTATGCTGAAGTAGCCACTGGGGTTTTTCAATAGTGTTCTTAGGGAGGAAGGGAAAAGATTCAAAAGAAAGTTCTAATGCAACATGTCAGAGAGAGAGAGAGACAGAGACAGAGAGAGAGACAGACAGAGACAGAGAGAGACAGAGAGAAAGACCTAATGATGCCTCGAAATGAATTCCTGAAACCCTGGGTGAGCTCTGATGGTCCCAAGCTGCCTTCCATCGCTAACCAGTGGCTGAGACACTGTTTAGCATGTCTTTATTTGGTGGCTTGCTTTGCTCTTTTTTCAAGCTCAGAGCACCAATTCTCTCATGAGGCCACTGTAATCACTCCGGCTGGCCCCATCCTAAATGTTTCAGCCATTCTCTATGCTCTGCTCTACTTATTTTGCCAGAATCCTGATCCACTTTACCCACAAATAACTTTCATAGCACACAAGGAAGCAAAACAATTATCTCAGTGCCATGTTGGCCTCTCCAAAAGACTAGTTCTTTTTGTTCCCATCAAATTACAGGAACAATTTACCTGTGGCACAAGCAATTCTCTTCTGACCTATGCCAACAACATCCTAACAGACTCAAGAGTGTTTCTTTCTTTTATCATCCTTTCACATTTGCTTTTTCCCTTCAGAACTATTTCAAAAGGGCTCAAGGAGAAGGGAGAATTTTTTTCTGGCCCTGAGTATCTAAAGTGAACCCTCAAGGGGTTGGGGAGAAACATAGTAAAAAATTGAGACTGAGTGGGAAACAAATATACAACTACATGTAATAAATGCTCTTCAGTTCACAAACTTTTCACAAACGTGCTGCCAGCATTGTTTCTGTATCAGTTTGACACAAAATTTGCAACAAAAATGCAGCTCCAAAACCCAGTGAATGGCAGGCTTCTGAAGGACTGTTTGCCATTATTTATCTAAGAAGAATGGTGATAAGTGCTAAGAATGTGCTCCACAGCACTGTTATGCTCACCCCTCCAGAAGAAGACACTGCACAGTAAGTTCAGTTGGGGTTTGAAAAGTAAGGATGGTTTTGTTTAAAATAGATCATTGTGTTTTCATCAGATGTAGGCACAAAGAGATTTCATTTGCCAAAACAGCATCTCTAAAGTCAGGTTTAAAAAATAAAATGAGAGGTATTAGGAATTAACGAATTCAAGTGCACATGTACACACACATACACACAATTTGTTTGAGTCTGCATAAAATGTTCTAGTAACAATAGGAAAGCATTTCTATTTTCCTTTAAGATGGAAATCCATATTGATCAGATTCCCATTTATCTGATTAGGTTTAAACAATAAATATACAATTGAGTAATACACTTTAAGTATGAAAAACTGCAAGCATCACATATACATGAGCATAGTAGGAAACCCTTGTACTTCATGCTATCCCTGGAGAAAGCAGCAGAAATGAATTCAGACACAGGTAGAACAAAGGAGACAAACACAGAGATAAAGAATAGAGCTCCCTCTAGAGAATGCTGAGCACCTGAGAAATGACAAGGGCTAGCTGCTGACTGGTGTGGAGAGAGTGAAGCAGTGAGCTGTGTGTGGCTGAAGAGGAAAGCAGAGACCAAACAACACAAGAGCCCAGTAGCCATGGGTAAGAACCATAAGCAGAGTGACAGATTCAAAGTCAGTATAGGATAAGCAGATATAGGTGAAATAACTAAATTTATTTTTAACTGAACCTTAAAACATAAAATTTGTATATAATAATGAGTATCATGTGGTATTTTAACACATATATACACTGCATAATATTTAAATTTCTTGCCTATTTGTGTTTACAAGATCTCTTTTGTTGGCAAATATGGCATCAGTGCCTTAATCTCAATTCTCAGGAGGCAGGGGCAGGCACATCACTGAGTCCCAGGCCAACATGGCCTACATAGCAAATTCCAGCCCAGCCAAGGCTATATGAAGAGACCCTGTCTCCAAAAAGTCCATTTTTGTCTGAAAGAGAAAGATGACTACAAGAAGGCATGTTATGGGTTAATATCACAGATTTAGTGACAGGAAAAAATCGCCTGAACCAAGAAGTTCAGCAGAACAGACAGACACATAGAATGGCACATAGAATGAATGGTCAGGACCTGGTAACTGAATTGCCATAAGGAATGAGGGAAAAGTCAAAGACAATGACCAACATTCTGGTTCATGGTAATGGGTGATGGAGCCAGGAGAGCTGGTTCTGTGATGAAGACCCATCAATACAAAGTGACAGTGAATCATCAAAGTAAGGCCGTCTGGCAGATGGAGACACATCATCACCAGATCCTACTAGCTAAGGAACAAGAGTGGGAGAAATGATTTCCAGGATCACTGCATTGGGGCAGATAGAAGGAAGACTGCAAAGAAATTTCAGCAAAGGTAGCCACAGAACCAAGAGGGCTGGGTGTCATGTACGCCATCGATGAGAATATTCCAAGAAAGAGAGCAGTGACAAAAGCTGCCAGAAAATTCACTAAGATGAGGACTTGACCCAACGTAGCGTTCAAGAATCCTGGTGAAGCACAGACCGCAGAGGGGAGTGGGAGCAGAAGATGGAGCTCTAAATGCTAGGCAGGCAGAACCTGAATCAACATGCAAGATGGCCAGAATGGCTTATAACAAATGCAGACCACAAATGGCCTCTGAAGACCTGATAACAGGTAAAAACATAAAAGACTTCGAATTTCTTTGAAAACTCCCATCAACCATCCACCAAATAAGTGTCTGAAGTTTTAATGAGGAAAAAAATCTATTATTTGAACAAAATTAATTAAAACATTAAGAAAAAATACTGACCATTCCAAAGTTTCGAACCTTAATTTGACCTCCAAGCCCATGGGCTATAATAGCACTAGCCATGGATCCCTAAAGGCCTCCCTTAAGATGCAGAACTCATGTCCCTTCTAACTTTTCCATGGTGTGGGCAGTGATTTGGAGTCAAGGTCTCACAATGTAGTTCCAGTGTGCCGGCTACAGCTGGGATAGCCCTGAACTCACGCTCTCCCTGCTTGCTGTGTGCTACTGTTCCCAGTTTAGGAGGTGTGCAATCAGGCACAGGTTCTTGCTATGCTCATCTGGTACTCAGGGATTCAGCTTCAACACCCCCACTGTAATTAAGCAACAAAGGTCTGAATAGAAGGGCACAAATGAAGCTAGAAAAAGAAACTAGATTGCCGTCAGCACAGGAACATGGCATCATGAGGGGAATTAGTCACTCCAACTTAGCATTGTACCAAATAAATACTAATCCCCACCACCAAGAACCTTCACTTCCAATCCCCTAATCTCCATGACTAATTCAAATTGGCATTTTTCTTTCTGTAACATGGAGTCCAGCCAAAGCAAGCTGCCAGACATAAGAAAGAAACCTAGGAGCTGAAGAAAGGAAAATATACCAGCCATGAAAAGCACAGACTGCCACCCTGGGCAAGAAAGGCCCCTTGCTGTCATGCTGAACAGAAGGCCATGCTTCAAACAGGTGCTGGGAGAACAAACAAACATTAAGAGAATCAGACTGGCACACTGCTGAGATATATTGCTAAATCCACAGCAAGATGATAATGGTTATAACAGACAGACAGACACAGAGAGAGAGAGAGAGAGAGAGAGAGAGAGAGAGAGAGAGAGAGAGAGAGAGAGAGAGAGAGAGAGAGAGAGAACTTGATCCAGGTCATGTGGAGTCAGGCTGGACCTGGGCAGAACCTGTTTTGGGGCAGAACCTGTTTTTTGTCCCTGTGCTTCTAAAAGTCAATTGTTGCCAAACATCTATACCAGCCTCTGTTCTCCCTAAAACTCCAGACCCATAGAAACAGAGAACTCTCATTTACCACCTCAGGGCTGTCTCAAAAGCTCCTCCATTCCTGGTATTCAACACTGAACTTACAGAACCAGGATTCCAGGATTTTTCCTCAGCACCACTTTTTGTCCAATGCTTCCTCGTTTAAGATGACATCATCATCTCCCATTCAGTTCCCAAGACAGTAGCTGGAGAAATGGTGTCAGTGCTAGAATTCCAGTTCATTCCATTTCCAACTGTGATCTTGGGAAAACTCAATAAAGTATATACACCTCAGGCTTTGTCATCTAAAATGAAGGTTACAGTGTTACCCACAAAGACAGCTGTGAGCACTGAGTTGATATGCACAAAATGCTAAGTACACAGAAAATATCTTTGTACATATAACTCTGTCTACTTTCTTACCTACTCCCTATCCTTACCCTTTTACCTGGCTAACACCTCTAGCCCTCCCCATTTCATCTGTTATGTTAATCCCCAAAGACGACTAACTTCTAAAGTGCAGAATAATTTTCATTCACATCATACACTATACCCATATGTTGACTTTGTGATGGCTTAGTTAAGAAGCCATCTTCTAAAATAGCCTGGACCTATTCATGGTATACCTCATTTAACATAGTATCTGGTACTTCACAGGTATTCATTCACTAAGTATTTATCAAGTGAAGGGTTCAGGAAGCATGCTTCTGAGCACAAAGAGTCCCACAAGTTAGAAGAAAAATAACAGGATACCAATACAAGCGGAGGTTCACAGCCTTGCTTCCAGGGAGCTTGGTGAAAAGGGTCCCATCATTCCCATCCTACCTCTGAGAAGTCAAAGATTCACTGCTAACTTGACTAGTGTTTCCATTCAAGATTTCATCTCTACAAAAACAGAACATACTCTGCAGGAACCTGCAGTCCACACCTTAGAGAGCTTTGAGAGGAATCCCTCCAATCCCTTCCTTAATGTAAACATGCCTCCTCAATTTGCGTGATTCTAGTGTTTAAAAGCACATATTTTTATACCATGGGATCTCTAAAACACAGCCAAGTACTACATCTGGGGCTCAGCTGAAGAAACAACCTTCCATTCCAACTTGAGTGCAAAACTTATCTGTACTGGCCTTAAAAGATAATGTCTTTAGTTTCTCATTTTTTGAATTAGGATCTTGAGTTTTAGAGGCTGACCTTGAACTCACACATACACAAAAATGACCTTGAACTTCTGACACTCATGTTAGGTATACTATACAAATAACAATCTTTCAAGGACACTTTCTGGATGAGGATGTAGTGAAGTAATAGAGTCCTTACCTGGCATGGGCAAGGCCATTAGGTCTATCCCTAAGCACCAAGTGCATGCACACACACACACACACACACACACACACACACACACACACACACGAGGGAGAATTATAACATCTAATGTTCAGGATGCAATCTAGCCTTCTTGTAATATGGGACTCTAAATATGCAGAACTCTACTAGACTCAAATTCAGGTTCTGCCACATACTAGGTATGAATGAAATCTTAGGACTTGCTGCTTGACCTCTCTCAGCCATCCATCTACACTAATAGAGACAACAGTGCCTAGAGCTTACGGTTATAGGAAATATTACATATGTCAATATGACTTAATTACTATCTTTTAGAGAGTTGTTTGCAAATAGAACACAGCTTTAAGATCAAGATCTATGTCATGTCTAACAGTATCCGATGCCCAAAAGGCATTCACTGAATGAAGTCCAGGATCTTCTTCAGACTGTTTATTCTCTTCCAAACCTGACACCCATTTCTTTGTGGGAGTGTCTGACTCCACTCTTCTATTTTGAGTAGAGCTGCCTGTCCAGCAATGGTCCTGAGTTCCACAACTGAAATGTTACACACACCCTCACCCACTTGCTTTTTATCTTCATCTTAAATAATAAGCCAAACTTTTTTTTATACTTTCTCTAGTGTACATGAAGACACACATGCATGCCCTTTTTTAAATAATATACAAGTGTATACTGTATATTATTGTATATATATCATATATTAATAATATTCTTTAACAAGATAAAGTATCTACAATAATCTTATAGATACCACACACAAAAAAAACAGCTATGAACATAGGAAAATTTCAGGGCTATATACCCAAAGGAAAACACTGGAGAATTAGAAGCTAAAACTGTCTAAGCTATGGTTTGACCAGAAGAAACCAAGTACCTTTATAGTTGTGCCATAATATTTTGTATTTATTACATGCAAAAAGTAGTAGTTACTTATAGTTATAGACCTATTGCTATTCAAATTACATTATCTGAGGCACCAGAGACTACAGGACTGTAGCCTTCCAAACGCTTACCACGTAATTGGAGACACAAGCAAATGGCAACAGCTAATTAGCCATTAAATGAGTAATAATAAAGAGTAAGGCAAACACGATCCAAACTGCTTCAGGAAATGTGAAGCTCTCTGAAGAAGGAGCCCCATGATTAAGTAGATGAAGGGGTGGGGATGCTTAGACACACTGAAGATGAAGAGCCAACCTCTAGCTTATTCCAGAGACTGAAAAGAGATAGAAACAGAACATACACAAGCAAGAGAAAAAAGTGTAATGTTTGAATGATGAGGTAGTTTTATACCTTTCTCTCAACAAAATGGAGAGTGATCAACAAACCATACTCCTCAACAGAAGACAATGAAATATATCTGGCAGGAAAGCAGAAAAATGGGTCATTCTGGGGAGAAAGACAATCAGTAAGACAGGAAAGGGTCATGGGGGAAGACATAAACAGAGTGTGATATATATGTATGAAATGCTACAGTGAAGCTAAGTATAGTGACCCATGCCTGCAGTCTCAGCTCTTGGAAGGTGGAGACAAAAGCATCAGCATCAGATACACAGGGAGTTTATCATTTTGTCTCGCTCAACCAAAAGAAGAAAAAAAGATGTTAAAGTTAAGCCCATTACTTTGCATGCTAGCTATAAAATAATAATCTTCAATGCCATATTTCTCTCAGGATTTTCTTTATAAGAGTTGTTTTTGTTTTTAAGTATGTGTATGCATATGTATCTGTATATAAGTATATGAACATGCATGCAGGTACCCATGGAAGCCAGAAGGGTGTTAGATCCCCAGAGCTGGAGTTACAGGTGTGCTGCCTAATGTGGGTGCTGGAATCTGAACATTGATCCTCTGCCAGAGCAGTAAATGCTCTTAACTGCTGAGTGGTACCTCCATCCTTAAATGCCATATTTCTACAGTACAAATTTTCTCCCAGTTCTGTCTCTGATGTAGACCCACATCATAATCACTTACCCGAATAAGAGATGCTTGACGACGAAGGGATTTAGATCCTGGACCCTCTGAGGAGGACCCTTCAGGCTGGCCAATGGGCTGCCTAGTTTCATAAGGAGCTGAAAAACAGGAGAAAATGCTAGCAGGGTATACAAAGATTCTACTCCAAATTATTATTTCATATTCCAACTGATGTAGCATGTGCTTTTCAAAGAACAGGTAATAAAGGAATTAATGTATATAATCCAAGAGCTACCTGAGACTTGCAAATCCTGATCTTCTTGCCTCCATAATTTCACTAAACAATCTAAAGACATCTAACCAATGTCATGATAAGACTAAAATAAACTCACATCAGGTTAAAATTAGAAATAAAAAGAGCGAATAAAACAGTGAGAGCCCAATGACATTTAAAAAGAGTGAATCAACAGCTAGAAATGTGGCACATTACAAGCATTCATTTTTTATTTTTTTCTTGCTTCTTGCGGTGTCTTGGACCATGCTCTAAAGTGGTGGGGCTTACTTTTGTGTTCATTCATGATTTTGAAGACTATGATTTTAGCCTAGAATTAGTACTGGCTGTAGGTCAGAATTAAACAAAGGCCTGATATGAATAATCAGCAGCTCAGGCCATATAAACCGCATCTAGGAAATGGCAGTACTTTGCCTGGATGGCTGGTGGGCTCTTTTGACTTCCTTCATCTTTTCTTCTACTGAGATCAAAACTGAAGCATGTCATGCATTATTCCCATTGAAACTTCTATCCTTAAAATGCAATGGATTCAGATAGCAGTTTCTCCTTTCCATTTTCATGCTATATTCAAACCAAATTTACATTCATTTGGTGAAAAAAAGTAAAAAGCAACAATAGTCTTGGATTGTTTAAAAAAATGAATTAGGAAAGGAAAATCTCAACTGTGCATCAAGTAGAAAACTCAGGAATCAAGAGTAGTTATCATCTATACCTGTTAAAAAGTATTTTTATTTTATGTGTTTGGATGTTTCACTTGCATGCTTCTCTGTATAACAAGTATGTGCATGGTACCCATGAAGACCAGAAAAGTATTATTGGATGCCCTAGAACTAGAATTTTGGACAGTTTTAAGCTGCAGTGTGGGTACTGGGAACTGAATCCAGGTCCACTAGAAGAGCAGTCAGTACTCTTAACCAATGAGTAATCTCTCTAAATCCAAAAGGTATCATTTTAAATGAACTTTCTCTGCAGTTTTCAGTAGGAAAAGTGAAGAAGTCTCTCAAATTTTTATTTTGCATTGAAGATTTTTCAAAAATTAAGTTTTCAGAAGGCTGAAGAAGTGAGTTAGTGGTTAAGAATGAATACTGGTTACTTTTTCAGAGGATTCAGGTTCAATTCCAAGCACCCACATGGTGGTTTACAACCACTTTATAACTCCAGTCCCAAGAGATCAAATGATCTCTTCTGCCCCCACAAACACTACATATACTTGGTATATAGACATACATGCATGCAAAACACTTGCATAAAATTAAAATTAAAATTTTTGAATAAAAATAAGTCTAAATCTTTCAAAAATTATAGATGCCAAATCTAGTTATAATTTATATATGCTTCCTTGTTTAAATGTATTCAATTCATCATATAACTACTAGGAAAATTAATATGAGCTTTGAACAGTAAACTTCAACATTATTGTTTATTATATAAATAATCTTCTTTATTATATAGAATGCAAAAACAAGTATATGAAAAATGAGTAAATGTAGCATATTGCAAAACTCTACCCAGCATATAATGAAAACCCAGAGCCACATATTGTGGAAAAGTGAAAATATCAGATAGAGAAAAGAGACTAGAGTCAATTCTCACCCAGCCAACTTCTCAGGCTGAACAGGGTAAATGCTATCTTCAAGAGTCCTCAGCCTAGCTGGTCGCTTCTGCAGAATGAATGAAATTCTGACTTCTCCTGCTTTATCTTCCCCACCCAGCTGCCCTGGTTCAACTCTGCATCTTAATTCTAGAGTTAGGATTAAAGGTGTGAGCTACTACTACTTGGCTGTTAGGCCTTGAACTCACAGAATACAGAAAGATCTCTACCTCTTGAGTGATGGGATTAAAGGCATGAGTTACCACTCTCTGACTCTCCTGGCTGGACTGTGGGTGATTCTGTTCTCTGAAATTCCAGGCTGATTTTATTAAATACACAGTATATCACCACAGCAGTGCATGTTTATTATTACATTAATAAATAACCAAAATATTTTTAAATGATTTTACTACCTTTAAAATAAGTTTCTAAGCCAAAAAGTGAATGCTATTCTTTACTCCTTTTATTTCCAGAATACATAATAATGACCTTGCCAATATGGACAGTTAAATATAACCAGCTCCAACAGAAAGGAGAAATTATCACCCAAAATGAAACCCTTTCTCATCTCTGTGGGTTAACACTTTGAAGATTTAAAATATCTAAACTACTTCTTCTGTCGCTTACTTATAAATAAAATTGGGTAGGGAGCAGAGGTGGCTGTTATGGTGCCATATTTAGCAGTTTGATCTGTTTTAAATAAAGAAGGTACAGCAATAGCACACCAAGAACACCAAACTGGCTAGACATTGAGGCACACACACTCTTAAGTTTAGCAGGCAGGAGGCCAGAGAGAGAGACAGAAACAGACAGAGAGAGAGACAGAGAGAGATCTGAGAGGAGAGGAGGGAGAAGGAGGGAGGGAATGAGGGAAGAAGGAAGAGAGAGAAAGGGAGAGAGGAGGGGAGGGAGAGAAGAGAGGAGGGAATTCAGGCTCACATCTATTTTGCATTTCTTCCTAGCAACTAGAATACAAAATTATAATACATTAAAATATCTAAGTGATTGCCTAGCAACGCATTTAATGCATTTCAAAACCTACTAGGAGTAGATATGAATGTAAATACTACAAAAGAAAAATTCATAGAGAGCACATGATCCAAGTCTTCGAAAGTAATTTTGCAAATTGTAGGCAGGCACTGTCCTCTGACATGATCTTTTAAGTCATTCTATGTTGATGGAACCACATTAAACTCTTCATACCAACTGAACCTCCACTCAAATCGCTCATCTACAGAGTTCTTAACATGGTGAGACAGATGTATTCCACGAGCCAGGCTTTGAGGGAAACTCAGCCACACAGGAGATTACTTTAGAGTGGCAGATTTTCCTCTCTTACTATGGGGAAAGTCTGGGCAGGCCAAGGCTGCTTGGGACTGAAAAAGTGGGTATCTAAATCAGCTATATATCTAAGAGGTGTGCTCCATTTAGCTACATGAACAACAGCTGATAATTAGGCTAGCAGCAACCTGATTTCCAGCTTGAATTTAGATTTTCCTCAACTGATTCTAAACTCAGAAAAGGGTATGTACTACTTATTGCTAGAGCTCTCTTCCTTCCCAAATGAAACCCAAAACACACAACTCAAAAGCAAGCCAAATAGGTTTTCATATGGAAGGAGACATCATTTTTCTGCAAGGAAAAGACTTTTTTTATTAAAACCCTAATTATTTCATCACTCTGAAGTTCAGCATGAAAGTGGAACTGTCTGTGGCTGTTTTTACACACTTGCCATAAGTGTCAGAGAATCAGCAACCTAAGTCACAAAAATATTCTCTAACAATGTATATGGTGTTCTTATTTATAATAGCTAAACACTACAAATTACCCAAATGTTCATCAACAGGAAAAAACACCATTAATCCATGATTATTCACGCAATGAAATCTACTGAATAATAAAGTGAAAGAAACTATAGATACATGGGTATGAATTTTGACCGCTATGTTGAGGAGAGGACAGCAAACACAAGTAGAGCTGCTCTGCATGCTCCCTTTTGTATGAAGTCCTAGAAGAAATAAAACTGACCGACAATGACAAAAATCATTATAGTGCTGCATTTCAGAGCAGAAAGTAGCTGGAAAGAGGCATGTGCAGGACAATGGGAATGTTTTGTATCTCTGTGATAGCTAAATGAGTAGATCCATTTGTTAACATTCAAATTAATTACTTAAAACATGCATTTTATCATAAATAGATTTTTGTCACTTTAAAACAAGTATAAAAAAGAGTGAGGGCACAGAGAACCCCAGTATCGCCTCCACAAAGCCGAGAAGAGAGAGGCCGGTGGTCTCTGCAGTGCTGCAGGGATGGGAGCCCACTTAGGATGGGATGAGAGGATGGGGCCGGAAACAGAGCACACAAACAAGGACTATCAACGGTAGAACTTTATGATAGGCTCACTTAATAGGCCACAAATAGATTTACGTATGAGCTAAACATTAATTTCCAAGCCCAAATTAGATTTGAAATAAAAGAAACAATTCCCCTTCTTTTAAAAAGGCAAATTATACAATGGAAACTATAAGACAATAATGAAGACTTCACAACCCTGTGTACTGTCAAACACCAATAAGATAGCCAGTTTTGAAGATGATTTGTTTTTAAAACTATCCATTAGGAACACCATCTTGCATTACATAGAGCATAATTTCCAAATGAGTTTACATTCATATGCCCACTGAATCTTTCTAACACCCTCATCGTTTCAAGAGAAAAAAACTATGGTTCAGAGAAGCTCAATGGCTTGCCTAAAGACCAGCAGGGTCCTCCCGAACCCAACCTTCTGGTTCTAATCAAAAGCTCTTTCCATCATGTCCTACCTGCTTCTCTCGGCAAAAGGACAGCCCTCTTTAGTTCAGTCTAGCTTTGTATTTCTGTGACCCTCTAAAGTTACCATCCTTTTTCAGTGCAGCAAAATCCTGCAGAAACTGGGTCACTTCTACCCCATCCCACAAAAATGGACATTCTATTCTAGAATACATTAAGTTGGTCATATCTGAAAGTAGAAGTGTGAAGCACAGAAGGCCATTGTGCTGCAGTGAATTTATGGAGCTTCACACATTGCAGTCTGGCCAGCCAACTCTGCAAGTCATCCTGAGAAGCAACTCACATATTTTACCCCTGAAATGACCAGGAGAGCTTAAATATAAGCAAGCAGACAGCCCTATAACTGTGTGTGCTGCATGATGCTCAGCAAAAGACTACCCCTACCATTATTCTTATTTTTATCTTAGACCATAAAAACTCAATACTTTCACTTAAGTTCCCGGCCTTTAAAGATAGGATCAACTCTCTTTTTGTTTTTACATAGTTATATTTTTAAAGAATTTTTATAAAAGAAATTATTGAGTAAACATGTTCAATGTTCTTGCAGAAGGAAATAACAATTCTCAAAAAATGCAAACCCCTTAGCATGCTACATTCCATTAATGAAATTTGTATATGAAATATTAAATCATCTAAATAGTTGTTTATAAGTCTAAAGATGAACCAGTTTCCAGGCTAAGGAACAAAGCATTGCTGAGATATGCTTAATTTCATTTTTAAAAATAAAACTTTGCTTAGAATATAAAATGAAATTGAGCCATGTTTCCAAAGACAAGGGTAATTAAATCAGGAAATGAAGCAGCTGGTAGCATTGCTGCCTGGTAGATTAAGGAGACTCTAAGACATTGACTGTCACAGCTGGCCCCCTGCTCGCCTCTTACCTGGATGCATCTGTTCTGTGCCGCTCCGCAGTTTACTGTAGCCATGGCTCAAGGACACCCTCTGGTAATGAGGCGGGGAAGAAGGAGGGGAGGCGAGGGGTGACATCGTGGGAGACTGTGTTTCCTGCTTCAAAGAACCAGAGCAGAGTTCAGAGGCAACCACTGGAGAAGCCTGGCATTCTGAGCTGCAGTTTAAGAAGCAAAATGTGACTCTGCGGCTGGTGACCTGGCTGATTTAACAAATGAGGAGAAATGTTTCCTCAAAAATGCAGCATAGCAAAAGAGTAGTATTGAAGATTCAAAATCCCTAGTGTTGTGCTACCTAAATTACTAATACCAGGCTAAAAAGCTTTCAGTTAGTCCAATAATATTTTCCTGTGTGAAATGAAAGGCACTGATCACATACGAGAACATTTATAACCTTCAAATGTAGATAGATTCCATTTTCATTCAATTAATGAATTAATGAGTCTTCTTTTTTAAGACTCCTATTTATTGAATTTCTATCCACCAAGTGTAAAACCAGAATATGTGCAATAAAATTTATATTTGCAGTGTTTATTGGTGGGTATTCTTGGAGTTTACTATACAAAGTGAAATGGCGAGGGAGTTGTTTGTTTCATATGGAGAGACTCCAAAACAAAGCCACCCCATCTAGTATACTCCAAAACACTAAGATGAAGCCTTCAGAAGTCAACTACAATCCCAACTCGACTAGGAACCTGATAGAGGACTCTAGACCAAACAACAGCCTGAGCCTGCTGCTGGCTTTCCTCCTTTTTTCTATTACCAATAGACTGTAAGCAAGGGGTAGCAGAAGAACAGGGAAATGGTGCTTTTTTTTTTTATAACACAGAGACTATATTGGCTTCTTTAATTTACAAACAAATATGCAGTCTAAGAAACTAGAACTGGAAACTTGCAGGAAATCTGCCACCATGGGACAGTGACTCCCCATTCCTCTCTAAATGCTGGTGTAGACACATATCAAAGTATACTTAGTACAAATTCCTTTGTCTCTCTAACATACCACTTCAATGATTAAAGCAACATTATGTGGAGTTGTTTAACAAAATGAGCTAGCTATGCCTCTTAAATGTAAAACTAAGGCCAAACATAATGAATCATACCTATAATCTCAGCATTCAGAAGGCAGGAAGACCATGTAAGCCTGATGCTAGCCTGAGCTATATAGAGAAACACTTTGTCAAAAAAATAAAAATAAAAAATAAACCTGCAACCTTAAATATCAAAGATCATCAAAGTAAATTATGTAAGTTACTTTCTAGTACAACCCTTAAACATTTATTTCATTGTAAAAACATCTGGATTCAATTCTTCCTAAAATACAGCATGTTCCTTTACCTTATAGAAAATACTACTGAATATAATCTGGATTCTCTTCATGACTCTGTAAACATGAATTATATCATGATGTCTGTTTTTAGGGTTTACTAATATGAAAACTGTCTCTTCCTAATAGGCCCACTCTAATGGCATCTTTCTCTTTATTCATCACCACCTGATGACTGCAATCAGTGTCCTGACTTTAAAAGCCCATCCTCCATATGCTGGTTTCAAGCCTGCTAAGTGGGTTACTGAGCTGCTTGCTGTTCTACAAATGTTTCCCAAGAAAGGAGTCTCTGGTTAAACAAAAAAAAGTTTTGGTAAATACAGATTTCCAGGTCTCTGTACAATAGAACCTGAACGATGATGTGAATTCTTAATTTCCCCTATGAATGGTACATGAGGACATACTTTCAAAACATGTTTAACCAGAGAAGCCTTTGGGACTTCTTTTTGGAGGGGAGCACTTGCTAACTCCTAGAAGTTCCATTTCTTATCTTTGGTTTAGCTTTGTTGTTTGCTTCCATGTTGTTTTAGAAGTTACATGTCAATAAACTTATTTAGAAAACCACTGACCTGGAGAAATCAAAGAAGTGTATTCAACCAACAGCATTGTTTGAGGCACAATTCAACCCTAAGGCAGATACTAAAGGGCCAGTGGGTGGCTAGCAGTAATTCCTATGTGTCAGCTTCTTCTTGCTACAAGAAAACTTTCCTGGCTCACTTCCAAACTTGTAATTGTGTTCCAGATGGCAAGATTTGCTGGGAGTTTGGCAACAGACCAGGCTGTGCTCCATGAGGCTTCACGGTCAGAAATCAAATGAACATGCCGAATCACACTCTCACCTGTTTGTCCTCATCATCCATTCTTTTCAGGGAGTGTTTTTCCGTGCTTAGGTATGGAAGCTGAACCTTCTTTCCGTGCAGCTCAGCTGGGTTCCCAAACCGTATCTCAGCATCACTCTTTGACATCACAAAACGAGGCAGAGGCAGTTCTTTAGAAGCAGAAGCAGAAAGGCTTACATGAGGCTTTATCTTAAAACTGCAAAAAGGGGAACTCAATGGCCAAAAAGAAATCAGTTCTTGAGGGAAAATTCCAGAGCACTAGATATAGTTTAAATTTTAGTTCAGGCACAATGGAGACGACTATAATAATATCACAAGAAAAAAATGCAATGCTTAACCAAGGTATTTCAGCTTAACAGTTTCCATGCTGCTAAATTATCATAGAACAAATTCAGGTTTGGGACTAGCTCCCACTTGATCCTGCAGCAAAAGGATGTGAATTTTATCAAAACAAGAGGCAATGATAGCCAGCAAAGCTTATAAATGCTTAAATACACCAGATGCAGTGTTAGGAGCCTGCAAATACCAACCCATCTATCTTCAAGGCAATTCTGTAAGATAAACTAGCATTAGCAACTCCCTTTACATCTGTGGAAACTGTTGTGAAGAAGCTACATAATGTCCCCCAGGACAATTAATCTCTGGGCAAGACACGGTTTGAACCCAAGCAAACTGGTTCTTACCAGTGCCCTACATTAATGTCCGCCCCTTTCCTGGGGCAACTTACTAGGCTGAATAGTTTCCCACTCAATATAATTCATTTATGAGTTTTCACACTCAATCTCTGGTTGCCTGTTGATAACATAATGAAGAAAGTGTTATGAACTCAGATCAATTGCTCTAACATTTACCCAGATTCTAAAGACAAAACCATTGACCATTCACAGTGTGACAAAGAGCTGTCTATATATTTACTTATCTTTCAAATTCTGACATAACTATTCTGAAAATGAAAATGGTTCTTTGACATGCTTCTAGTTCTCAGCACAGCAAGTCACACATAAGCACATGACACAAATAAGGATAATGTTGTGGGTTAGGCATAATGATTTGCATCTGTAGCCATTGTTCAGGATAATTCCCAGTGTGCCTTTGCACTTCTGTCATCCCTTCACTCCAAAAACACAGCTGTGCTTCCAATGATGGATGCTGTGCTAAATCCAGGAAACATCTTAGCAACAGCAAGCATGCTATTCCCCAGGCAAAGAAGGCCCCTGGTTCTCTGATATCCACATGTTTATTTTTAGTTGCTATGTCCACATTTGATAAAGAAGTGGGCAATTATGACAAATCCCTGTGGGATCAATCAGCTAAGGGCCCAAGAGCCATAAAGAGATAAGTCAATCTGAAAACTTAAATTGAGACTCCTCTCTAAAGAAAGATGGTCACCATTTTTAATGTTTCCCAGTCATGGGCAGCTCTCCGGCACTAAAGGCTGAAATGGATTTCAAAAGGAAAAAGGTAAAGGACTTCAGAGTCTTAGTGAGTCATACAGAAGCCAGTCTTCTATTACCATTCACAGAAATATCTCTTTCAACTGGGTCTGACAAATGGATCTAGAAATATAGGACAAGAGCATACAAAATATTTTTTCTGTCCTAGCCTGACCATGAGACTATTAGTCTACTATTAGTCTTCAAGAAAAAAATCAAGGTGTATGATATCTATAATTTCTCTGTCCAATGCTTTGCTGGCATTTGGTCCAGAGAACAGTGGAATACAAGTGCAACATTACAATATTAACAGCTCTACTAGGACTCCCAGATACCCTTAAGGATGTTGTCACTTCACACATTCTCCCACTTTAGTTATGGCATTTCTCCAGAATCATTTGCCTAGGAAACAAGCTTTCGCCTCCAGATGGACACCAAGCAGTAAAAGACAAAATACAGCCAAATTCTTCCTGTACTTTCTTCAGTCCTGTAATTTTGAAACAACTCTCACTTAACAGTATTGGAATCATATATTTTATCATGATAGTACCATCTCCCTGAAGGTAAAACTCTGTAAGTCTTTGGTCTCAATATTTTTGCTATTGCATACTGAATTTGGTGCTGAAATTATATTTAAAATGTCATCAATGAGGCACCTACTATACAGTGATGGATGTCAATTGCACTGGCTGGTTTTATGTCAACTTAAAATAAGCTAGAGTCTTCAAAGAGGAGGGATCTTCAGCTGAGAAAATGCCTCCACAAGATCCAGCTGTAAGGCATTTCTCAATTAGTAATCAAAGGGGGAGGGCCCAGCCCATGGTGGTTGGTACCATCCCTGGGCCCCTGGTCCTGGGTTCTGTAAGAAGGTGGGCTGAGCAAGCCATAGGAAGCAAGCCAGTAAGCAGTCCCCCTCTATGGCCTATGTATCAGCTTCCAACTCTAGGATCCTGCCTGGAATGAGTTCCTGTCCTTACTTCCTTTGATGATAAACTGTGATGTGGAAGTGTAAACTGAATAAACCCTTTTCCTCTCCAACTTGCTTTTGGTCTTTGTTTTGTCACAGCTCAGAAACCCTAACTAAGACACTAAGTGATTTCTGTTAAGTCTCAAACCCAGGACAAAAGGCTATTTAACATATCAAAGCAGATGATGCCTTCCAGATTCTCCTGGCACCTCTCAGCCCTTACCTGTTACAGGATATGGCTGGCACACCCCACCCCTGACACCAAACTTCTCCAGTTTGCAGGGAAGGAGGGTCCAGCTTCCCTTCTCTAACCATCAGAGGTCTTTTGTAGTAGCTGCTTAGAACCTTGTCCCCAAAACTTAATTGAATTAACACATGGGAAACAAAGAGTATAAAGTGTTCTTAACGGGCTGGAGAGATGGCTCAGCGGTTAAGAGCACCGTCTGCTCTTCCAGAGGACCCGGGTTCGATTCCCAGCACCCACATGGCAGCTAACAACTGTCTGTAGTTTCAGTTCCAGGCAAAACACCAAGGCAAATAAATAAATAATTAAATAAAG
>PVIH01011052.1:0-71400 GCA_004025045.1 Sigmodon hispidus
GAAGAAGAAGAAGAAGAAGAAGAAGAAGAAGAAGAAGAAGAAGAAGAAGAAGAAGAAGAAGAAGAAGAAGAAGAAGAAGCCGCCACCCTGTCCATTTAGCAAGCTGGGGTGGCAGCTGTTTTCGTAGCAGGCAGCCATATAGCAGGGTGTTTTAAAGAAGATTTGAAGCCCAGAGAGGCAAGAAAAGAGAAGTTATACTTTTCTGGGGAATTCACAAAAGCAGGCAGACCTGCAAAGCTGCATGGTTGCAGCCTTTAAACTAGTCCCATTTGTTGGGTTTTTAAATCTCTACAGATTAGACTAATTCACAACAATTTATATAAATAAACACAGATGGTCTTGGTCTTTGTGTCTCCTTTTTTTCACTTAGCCAAAGCTTTCAAAGTTTTCTCATGTTGTGAGGTGTGTGTGTGTGTGTGTGTGTGTGTGTGTGTGTGTGTGTGTGTGTGGTTACTTGGTCTTGAGTAATATTTCACTGTATAGTCCACAGTTAGCTTCTCCATTTGCCAGTTGATGAGTACTTAGGTTGTTTACACTTTGAGATTTTTTTTATGGATAATGCTGTGGCTAACACTGGTACACAAAAATGACATATACTTTTGTTTCTTTCTTACTTAATTCACTTGAATTTCACTTTCAATTCTGTTTCATTTCTTGGCTATATCGTCTAGCCATGCACATCCAATACATGCATGTTTAATGTTTTGAAAAGCAGTCAGGCTGGTGACTCTATTTTACCTTTTAGGATTCTGATACTTCTACAGTCTTGCAAATACTAGCTGTTCTTCATTTTAGATATCATGATAGGTCTCAAGGGAGCTCACTGTAGTTTTGATTTGCATTCCCTTAATGACAGTGAGCATTTGATGGATAATCTCAGTTGTCACCTAGACTACATCAGGAATAAAGTAAAATCCAAATTTCTGGACTCTCTTGTGAGGGTTATTCTTAATCCAACTATTTGTAGTAGGAGACTTTTCCCTAAATCTGGGTCAAACCTGTTGGCAGCTCAGATAAAAAGGTAAGGAAGAAAGAAACTTGCTTTTGCCGTCTGGCCTTCACTCTTGCCGACAAGTTTATCTGTTCTGCTGTGGATGCATTCCTTTGCAGATAGTCTTAAAAACAACTTCTTTAGCATTCCAATGTGGACTGAGGATCAATGGTTCCCCAGAAATCCCTCAGTGCTCCAGTATTCCAGAACCAAACTGCCCAGACATCCACTCTCCTGAACTGAGGGACTATCAGATTCTCAGTCTTTCCATCATGAGACAGCCATTGTTGGATAACACAAACCACAGCCTGTAAGCCACACTAATAAATAAATATATATTTATTTATAAATAATATCTATAATATATTATATAAAATATATGTGTGTATATATGTCACAGGCCATGATGCAGTTACAGCAGACAGTGATTGATAATTCAGATGTCAACCCACTATACAAATAATTCCCTAATGGAGGAACCCTATCAGGCAAGGGCTTGCAAAGCCAGACTCTGAAAAACTAGATTGCTTCTGTCTGGAATTTCACATGTGTAAAAATATCTATGATATCTTTCCATAACCATGAATTTTCATGTAATGTGTATATGCAATACCATGGTTAAATCTCAATCTTATGGGCACATATGTCTATGGGTGGTCAGAAAGATGGCTTCTTATTAAAACACCAGAAAGGTACCTTCAGTTTTTGAGCCAAAGTTTCTCAACCCCAGTTTTGAGACAGACCTGAGGTCTGCAGAGGGACAAAGCATAAATAGGAGGTGGCCTAGGGGCTAGCAGCCAATTAACCATGGACTGTCCCCACCCAGGAGATAATCTAAGGAAGGTTTGGCAAACAACTGGCTAAAATAACAGGTATTCTGAAATGTCCCCAAAGCTAATCAAAATTGTATCTGTACTAAGACTCCAACTGATGTATAACCTTGTGATTTTTGCCTATAAAAACCCAGCTTGCAAAAGGGCAAATACCTCCTCTGGCCACTGCCAAGCCTGTATGTCTGACCAAGGTCCTTGTGGAGATGTGTAATTTTCAATAAACCTTCCTTTTACATCCCAGAGATTTTGCATCTCTGGTGATCTCTTTGGGGGCCTCGTGACCAAGGCACAACACTTATTAATCTGTGTAACTTTTATAAATAAAAATATACTAGGACATGTTCATAACTAGATCAATAGATCCACGTGGACTGTAAGACACTTAGTAGCCTGTTCTCTATAATTAGCTATACTGACAGGGCATATTGGTCAGACATAGTATCTCTGTGAATAGATCACAAATTGGACTTGCACAGATATTACTCAAGAACAAAATTACACAATGTCTGAGGTATTAAATCAAAGTCCTTCAGAGAATAAAAGTGACCTAAATTGCCCTGTGCTTTCCTCTGGCAGCTGACAGTACTCACCTACTCTGACCCTTTAGCAATTTACACTTTGTACTAACAGGATAACCTCAGTTCATGATTTTAAAATCAAGCTTCAATTAACTATTAATTATTTAGGTCTGAATTTAACAACTAATCTACTAACTAAATGCAGAGAAAAATAGTTTTATGTCCAGTTAACTTCGATGCCACTTCCCGGGGAAAGTGGCAAGCACCATGTCCCTGCCTATTTAGTGCCATGGTAAATGGCTTTGCTCCCTTTAATTTATTAAAGGAATGCACTATGATCTTCAGAGGGCTTTATAATTTTTCTTAGTATGATTGCAAAGAGTCTTCATGTAGAAGTGTGTATATAGCCAGATAGAGAGCTGAGAAAAATTAGAGTGGAGAAGATAGGTAGAATTAGAGCTGAAAAGAATTGGTACAGTTAGAGCTGAGGGAGAATAAAAAAAGATGACCCTCAGAATGTGTATGAGTCTTTTTCTCTCAGATAGATACTTATGTGTAAAGACCCTCAGTTTAAAAAGTCCTGAATTAGATTTTGCTTCACTGTGTGGTCTTTTCTCAAATCCTGTTTGTTCCAACTGAGCTAGACTTCTCTCCATACTATATATGCATATATCATGAGAATATATATAGTCTCATTCTGTCAGTTCCTTTACTGTAGAAAGCCCTGACTTAATGCAAGTAGTATGTGTGCTTTCTAGATCCTGCTGAGAATCTGTCTTCCTTCTTTGAAGAAAATTTTGTTCAAATCCCTTGCCAAACTGTGCTGATGTGGTGGTGTAGGCTTATAATTTCAGTACTTGGAAAGTGGAAGTAAGATGATCCAGAGTTCAAGGTCATTCTCAGCTTCATATCAAATCCCACAATACCCTAGGCCAGAAGAGACAGTGTGTCAAAATAAAGTTACTTTTCTGTTTAGTATAACACTGTAGCCATATCTTACATATTCTACATCCTGGGCTTTTATCAAACACTTACTTCCACGCTTTCAATTGTCTTCTGACTTCCTATAATGTTATTCAAAGTAGAAAACTTCCTAACCTTGATTACTTGTTTTTGTGTTTTCTTGTCCTTAGTGTCATATCCAAGAAATAATTTTACAATCTAAAGTCACAGAAATATCTTCCTAAGAGTTTTATAGTTCTAACTCTTGTGTTTAGATCTTCTCATCTTTTATTTTTGCATGTAGCATGGAGCAGAGTACCAAATTCACTCTGTGAACTGTGGATATATAAGTGTTCTGGCACAATTGTCAAGCAACTGCTCGTACACTCAAGAGTTTAGTGCTAGATTCAAAGTTCTGTTCCATTAACTCATGCATGAGGCTCTAGGCTGGTACTTTGCAACCCCAGCTATTGTGGCTTTCTGGAAATTTCTTAAATTGGGAAGCATAGTTCAGAAATTCTGCCCTTCTCTTTTTAAAATGGTGAGGGAGGATTTCTATGTGAGTTGGGAGATTGTGGTAGTTAATGGTGTTTGCATACTGTGGTGGGATTATGTTATGTTGCTACTATTTCCTGTCATTGTAACTATTTGTCCCACCTATGGGTTTAATAAAAACTGATTGGCTAAAGACAGACAGGAAGTGTGAGCAGGGCTGCCAGGCTAAGAAAACTCTGAGTACAGGAAGAACAGAGACAGATGCCAGGCAGAACTATTAGAGAGATGCTAGACACAGAGCCACCAGAGAGACAATGCAGATGCCAGGAGACAACACAGAGGAAAGAAACTGAAATGCTGCTCTAAGAAAAGGTGCTGAGCTGCACATCTGAACAAGTTACATGCCTGGGCCCTAGGTCAATCAGCATAAAAATAATATAAGCCTGTGTGTGATTATTTGAGGCAAAGCGGGGCCAAGAGTGAGACTAAACCTTTGGACCAGGCCCGGAAAGTCCAGGCCAGAACCATTTGCAACAACCTATTGTACAGAATCTGAAATTAAAGAAATATGTCTCTTAGCTTCTGAAGGAATATTTTATACTAGATTAATTGGGAAGAGAAGAATAACTCTAAAAGTGGACAGAATCATCCCATCCCATGGGCTGAGTCCCAGATTGCACATTGTGTGATATTTGTATACAGTGTGACAATGTATTGCTATAATTGAGCCAGGGAGAAGAAGAGGAAGATCTAGGTACATGGCTGATGAAAGAAATGCCAAGGAGATATGGAGGGAATAGCACATACAGAATGAGAGAAAGGTAAAAGGCCATGAGGCAAACCATAGATTAATATAAATGGGTTAATTTAAGTTATAAGAATTAGTGGGACAAGGCTAAACTAAAGCCTGGCTTTCATAATTAATAAGTTACTATGTTGTTATTTGTGAGCTACTAGCCCAAAGAAAAATCCAATACAACTTTTTACAAAGATAAAACAAAATAACCTAACAAAACAACAACAACAAAACCAGAAAATCAGTATGTATCGCTCTCTCCTCCCTAGTTGTAGATGTACTGTGACCACCTGCCTCAATTTCCCACCATCACAACTCTCTCATCATGATGAACTATACTTTTAAACTGTGAGCCAAAATGATTCTTCCTTCTTTGAGCTCTTATGTCATCAGAACAATAAACACAGTTAACTCAAAAACTAGTATTGGAACATGGGGCCATTTCTGGAATAAACACATGTTCATAGGGCTATGGATATGATTTACTGGACAAAAATATAAGAATTTGTGACTAGGAGCTAGACAAACCTTAGACTATTATAAGCAGAACTTAATTAAACATTCTGGTAGGAACTGGGAAGACTGGAATACCAAGAAAAAAGTAAGAGTTTGCATAATGTTTTAGAGGGAAATGGGAAGAAGAGGGGAACTAGAAGCTATTTCAGTTATCTCCTGACAGAGAATTATGTGGATTCACCTAATACCCTAAGAAATTTGATTTAAAATAATAAACTAATTTGTTTGGCAGAGGAAGCTTCAAGGTATTAGCATTAAGGTTGAGTCATAGTTACTGTTCACTGATTATATTGTGATACAGCTGTATCTAGTCTACTACATATAAATATATATAAGGATAGAGCAAAGAATGCACTCTATTGTGGGGAAAGGAGAAGCTAAGCCAGTAGGCAGTGTGGGTATGAGAGCAACTATAATTGTTGACAAGAGTCACACTTTTAAAGTGAAATGTCACGGTCTGCAATGAGATAATAGAAAAGGTCTCCCCAAGGCAAAACTCTATTCTTGGAAAGCTCATCTTGGGAAAAAAAAATCTACATTTATTTGAAAGAACAGAATCTAACCCTAAAATGCCACTGAATTGATTCCCTGTTCCCACTTGATGCAGGGGAAGGTGCTTGGTCCTGCCCCACTTGGTATACCAGCCTATGTTAACTACCCAAGCAAGGCTCTACCCACTAAGAGGAATAGATAGGGGGTGGGATGGGAAGAGGCCAGAGGGGAACAAGAGAAGGGAAAGGACTGGAAACAGTGGATGGTATGTAAAATAAAATAAATTAACTTGAAAAACAGTTTCCTTATATTCAATCAGCAAGAAACATAAAAGATGATACAACTGTAGTCCAAGGAGATTAGGCCATGCCTGGAAACTGGAACTGGCTTGAAAACATGGCATAAAAGTTCTATCCCAGCAGTAAAACCTCAAGGATGAAGTGTGGACCTAGAATGTTCATCAAGGATTATATTCCAAGGTGATTTTATTGAAGAGTGAAAAGTGAAAAATTTTAGGAGGTAGGCTGTCTCAGGAGCCTTCAGCATAGGGATTATTGTGTGGAAATGGTAAACAATTGTGTGACAACATCTAGATAACCTAGACAAAATTTAAAACTTTTCTAGACTAACAGAAATAGAATTCACTCAAGAAGAAATAGAAATGGGAAATCTGAATAGACCCCCATTTATGTGTAAGTCAACCACACTCCACTGGATTCCTCACATCCAAGCATATCTGGGTAGCACAAATTGCCAATGAATAGCAGGAATAAAGGATACAAAGTTGAGTAGTTACAAAAGAAAGAATAATGAGAAGGGAATGGATGAATATGACCACAACAAACTTGTACAAAACTCTCATAGAAGTAATACAACCAATGAAATGTTGCTTTTCATACTGAGAATAGAACTTCTCACCTCAACCAAAGGAATCTAGAAAATCTCTCATAACCATTCCATGTGGCTTGTCTCCTAGGTGATTCTACTTTATTTAATGCATATATGACTTATATTAAATGGATAATATGACCAAACTCTTTTTAAATTTATTTTTCCCGAATACAAGACATGCTGACCACACTTTCTGCTTGTTTCACTCTTTCCAGCCGTACCACCTCCCACCTCCTCTCTTTCCCACTCCTCATGCATGTCCCTTCAGAAAAGAGCAAACCTCGCAAGGATATTAACTGAACACAGCATATCAATACAGAAAACTTGACCCAGGCAACCGGTAGGAGGAAAAGGGTCACACAAGTGGGCAAAAGAGTCAGAGATATCCCCATTCCCACAGTTAGGAGTCTTACAAAAACACCAAGCTCATAACCATAATGCATATGAAGAACATTGCCCCATGCAGGCTCTATGACTGATGCTTCTATGAAGCCTGCTTAGTTGATTCTGTGAGTCATATTCTTCTGATATCCTCAATTCCTCTGGCTCTTACATTTTTCATCCCCATATTCTGTGGGGTTCCCTGAGTTCCAAGGGGAGAGATTCAATGGAAATCCCCAATTTGGGCTCTTTCCCCACATAATGTTTGGTGGTAGGTCTCTGTATCTTCTCCCATCAGCTGTCAGAGGAAGCCTCTCTGTTGATGATTGAGCTAGGCACCAGTCTATGAGTATAGCAGGATAGTATTGGAAATCATTTTATTGATATTTTTCCCCTATCATAGGTTTCTGGGCTATCTGGTCATCTGGGTAGTGTTGGACATGGGGTCCCTATTATGGCATGGGCCTCATATTAGACTAGTCATCGGTTGGCCACTCCCACAAGGTTGGTGCCTCAATTGCCCCAGCACATTTTGCAAGCAAGATAGATTATAGGTCTTGAGTTTGAGGCTGGGTTGATGTCTCATTTCTGCCACTGGAAGATTTACCTCGTTACAGAAAATTACCACTCAATTTCTGAACCCACCATTGCTAGGAGTCCTCACTAGGGTTATCCTCTTAGAATCTTGGGAGTTTCTAATGCACTAGATTTCCATACTGTCTCCTAAATGTTCCCAAAATCCAATCACCTCTCCCCATATTCTTTCCCTCCACCCTCAATTCCTCCTGTTCTCATTCCCACCTGTTCCTAGCCCAGCCCCCAAATCTATTTTATTTCCCCTTTTCAGGGAGATTCATGGTTCACCTGGAGCCTTCCTTGTAACTTAGCCTCTCTGGTTCTGTAGATTGTAGTATGTTATTTACTTAACAGCTAGAACCCACTTTTAAATGAGTACATACCATGTTTTTCTTTCTTTGTCTGGGTTACCTCACTCAGAATTTTTGTTTGTTTGTTTTCAGTTCAATTTCATTTTCCTGCACATTTCATGATGTAATTTTTTTAAATAGCTGAATAATACTTTATTGTGTAGATGTACCACATTTTCTTCATCCATTCTTAGGTTGAGAAACATCTAGGTTGTTTCCAGTTTCTGGCTATTATGAGTAAAGCTTCTATAAACATAGTTGACCAAGTGTCCTTGAGATAGAATGAAGTGCCCTTTGGGTGTATGACCAAGAGTGTCATAGATGGGTCTTGAGGTTGATTGATTCCCAGTTTTTTTAAGAACTGCATATTGATTTCCATAGAGGGTGTAAAGTTTACACTCCCACCGGAAATGGAGGAGGAAGTCCCCTTGTCCCACATCCTCTCCAGCATGAGCTATCATGTTTGTCCCATTCTTACAAGAGTAAGGTAGAATCTCAAAAAAGTTTTGATTTTGCAATTCTCTGATGGCTAAGGATGTTGAACCTTCCTTTAAGTCTTTTTCCAGCCATTTGAAATTCCCCTATTGAGAATTCTCTGTTTAGATCTGCACCCCATTTTTTAAATTGTATTATTTAGTTTGTTGATGTCTAGATTTTTGAGTTTTTATATATTTTGGATACTAACCCTCTATTGGATATAGAGTTGGTGAAATTATTTTCCCATTCTGTAGGCTGCCTTTGGCTTAAAGAAGTTTTTTAGTTTCATGAGGTCCTATTTATTGTTCTTAGCACCTGAACTTGTGGTGTTCTGTTCAAGAAGTGGTCTCATGTCAAGGATCTTTTCCACTTTCTTTTCTATCAGATTCATTGTATCTGATTTTATGTTGAGGTCTTTGATTCATTTGGACTTTTACAGGGTGGTAAATATGGATTTATTTGTATTATTCTACATGCAGAAATTCAGTTAGACCAGCACCATTGTGTATTTCTGGCTTCTTTAGCAAAAAAATCATGTCTACATAGGTGTGTGGATTTGTGTCTGAGTCTTTGATTTGATTCCATTGATCAATCAGTATTGACCATCATGAGTGTACCTTTTGCTGATTTTTACATAAAACATATCACATCTAATCCATAACTTTCTAACTTTTGTCTCTATAGCTCATGGCCATCTCATCATGTGCAATGCATTCAGTCCAACTTAAAAAATTCTCACTTACCAGTTTCAACACTGTCCAAATGTGTTAGTAAATACTCCATGATTTCTTCTTTGACCTGTCACTTGCTTAAGAGCACATTGTTTAAATTTCATATACTTAAGTTTTTCAAATTACTTTTTCTTATGTAGCTCTAACTTTATTACACTGTGTTTACAGAATATATTTTTGATGATATCATTGCCTTCAAGTCTGAGGGAAAGTGAGCCTGATTTACTCAAAAATATAATCTGCACAAATGATAAAGTTAAAGAAACAAAATGTGTTGGCAATTTTGATATAAGCCAATAAATTTGATGAATTTATTCCTTAAAAAGGTGTGGGGAGCATATGAAGTCAAGCATCTTAACTCACACCTGCCATTGCAGCACTTGCAACATGAAAACAAAATCAGAAGTTGACATATATTCAAGGCTAAACTTCAAGTTCAAGGCTAGCCTGAACTACATCGCGAGACACACTGAGGGGCGGGGGGAGAGAGAAGAAAAAGAAAAAAATTATAAGCCTCTTTTTCCCTAGTAATAAACACAGAGATTGTGGAGAAGAAAAAATAATCTGATGTGGCGGGAGGGGGAAGGGACCTTGAATAAGGATATACAGGGATAGAAAGTGTGACTTCTTTGTTAATAATAATAATAATAATAATAATAATAATAAAGTATACAGGAAAAAAAAGAAATATAAATTTTGTTTTATCAAAATTTAAAGGGTTTTTGTTTGTATGTTGTGCTGAGAGAGTGAAGTGTCTTCTTATGCTCCATGCTTGTGATGTCTTCTTAAACATTTTGACAAAAATTCCTAATAAACACTGTAACTTTCTTTAAAGACATATTTCCTACAAGTATTTGCTTCTTAGAATAATTATGACTTAGTCACATCCTGACTCCTTTAAAAACAGTCTTATGAATTTATCTTTACATAATCCTTTTCCTGAATCCAAACTAGCTTTTAAGGGTAAGATTATTCAATCAGTAAACTAACTTTGGTTTTTGTTTTTGTTGTTGTGGTTGTCATTGCTGTTTTGAAAGTCTCATGCAGGCCAGATTAACCTTAAACTTGCTATGTGGTTGACAATGACCTTGACCTGATCTTTTTGTTTTCACCTTCTAAACACTGAAATTAACAAATGGGCCCCAGACTTAGTTTTTTTTTTTTTTTTTTGAATTTTTAAAAAACTAAATGACTATTTCCTTATTTATTCTTCTTAAAAAGTACAAGAAGAATAATTCAGTTTAATCAACCTTTCTAAATTTTAGTTATTGTAACACTACTGGGACCAAATTCAGGACTGGAAATAATCTGACAAATTGAAAGAAAATTTAGATTTTTCTAGTTTAATTATAAGTAAAACATGTTAATTAAATGTTTCAACAACTGTGTTCGTTTTCAAATTAAAATAAAAAGCATGTTTATATTCAAATACTTGTAAAATTTTTGCCTTTAAAAAGATTTGTTTTTAGGTTAAATACTCCTTTTGGTCAAGGATAATAATAATGTGCCAATTATAAAAGAAATAAGGACCTAAGAGATTATCTTTGTATTCATCATATTCTCTTACTCCCCCAACAATAATTAAAAGAAAATGCAAATTGGGTGCTATAACTGAACAAAGGCTCTCTGTCTCTTATGTTCTCATAATTAAATTTGCAACAAAGATCAGCCAAGCTGTGGAGCCTTGTCAGCCACAGGTGCACACTGCCTTCTTGACAACCTCTTCATTCGTTCCCGCTACAAAACTCGGTGGTATGAAGGTATTACAAGACATGTGTGTGTGAGGGGGAGACAGCATGTTGCCTCCTTCCTTTTGAAAGACTTAACTTTATTACTTGATTGATTGATTTAGCATAAATGTCTTTATGTGTTAACTACAGAGGAGCCAGCATACTCTGAACAGAAACTCTGCTGTGGGTTTTCACAGATAGTGAATTTGATGAATACAGTCACTTTTCAGATGTCAAGGATGGAGTAGCTGTGGGTCTTGGAGACACCATCAAAGGTAACCTTGGCCAAGTTAACCAGAGTGACAGTGCAGCCCCTGGCTGATCTGAGGAAGTCATCAATATCAGCCAACAACAGCAGCTTCTTGGCACAGGATCAGAGACAATGCCAGTGCCTCTTGGGGCAGGGATGAGACTCACCAATGCAGAGCCATAGCTGCCTGTCACCTTGTAGGGAACAGTATGGGACTTGCAATATTCTTCCCCCTAGTAGACAATAAAAAGCTTGGCCAAAGAGGATAGCTCCTCAGATGGCAGTAGCTACCTCCTTGGAGCCCTTAACACCAAGACCAACAAGACCATTGTAGTTTCCAATAGTGACAAAAACCTTAAACCTGGTCCTCTGGCCTGCCTGGGTCTGCTTCGCACTGGCAGGATCTTTAGAACCTCTTCCTTTAGAAGCAGGCCAGAAAGAAGTCAATAATCTCAGATTCCTTGATAGGCAGGGAGAACAAGGAGATCTCCTCCAGGAATGAATCTTCATGTTCTTACCCAGCCTTTGCCTTCGCCTTTACCTCTGCAAGCCCGTGTTCTAGACCACTAATACCATACTGACATGACCTGTGTAGAATCCTCAGAAGCCATGAAGGCCTCCCAAGCCTGGATCCCTGGGTTTTTCAGGCTCATCCAGTGCTCTGGCATCATTCACCATTTTGCGTTTTCCTGCTTTAAAAACAAAAACAAAACACCTGCCCTTTTTGAGATTTCTCAGGAAAGCCACTGGTTCTTAGATACTGAAAAACTTCAAGGCTCAAACAATTCTATATGTGTGCAAACTGTGCAGTTCTGAAACCGAAGCTAAAATTCTGAGATTCTCCAGAGGCTAAAAATTTGCAGGATGAAGGATTAGGTGAATGGCTCCCTGTAACTTTTTTAGAAAAAAAAAATCTGCTTAGGATAGCCTTTTCCAAGGCAAAGCACTGAAAAGCACAGCCCTGCTGTGACTAAAAGTTATGCAAATCTTTGCATTTTGTAACCTCTTCATTATTTTCATCTTCTTTGTTGAACTTTTATACATAATTCTCTTTCTTTAATCATCTGACTGTTAACATCATGCTCCAGAAAATCATGAACTGAAGAACTAACTCTTCCTAACTGAAAGGATAAATAATTCACAAAAGAAAAATCCAAATAGGTAATGTAACATAACAGATATAATCTTGAATAGGAATATTTATTTTAGTGTATGTCCAAGTTTCTAACACTGTTTCTTCTCTCGTGGTCTTCTTAATTCGTGTGTTTGTATACATTCAACATATGAAAGAGAACATGTAGTATATGTTTTACAAAGTCTCTGTTCTTATTTAATGTAATATTTCCATATTCATCAATTTTTGCAAATTTCATGATTTTTACAGTTAATAAAATTTCATTTTGTTTACATATCACATTTTCACTTCCATTCACTTGTTGATGAGTATATAATATTGTTGTTTCCTTGCTCTTATGACTAGAGGGGGCAGTAAACATAAATGTTTATCTCTGTGGTAGAATTTAGAGAATTTTAGGTATTTGACTTGGATTGGCATTCCTGAGCTCTGTAATTCTATTTTGAGATTTTTTAGAAACTTCTCTATGGATTTGCATAGTGACTGACCCAGTTTACACTCTTGTTGGCAGTGAATAAGAAATCCTATTTTTCACATGGTCACCAACACTTGTAGACTTGTAGTTTGTCTTCTTCATGATACCCCTTAAAATTGGATATGATGACAGTGAGATGCCATTTCAAAGCAGTGTTAATTTTTTGCCCAAGGACTAAAGACCTTGAACACATTTAAAAAATGTATTGGCCACTTGTGCTTCTTTCTTCATTGTCCTGGTTGCTGAGTATAAGACCTGTCTTACTAAAGATATTAAATTTCTAGTTCTTTATGTATTCAAGTTAGTAACCCTCTGTCAGATGTATAGTTAGCAAAGATTTTACTCAACCTGTAAGGCTATCTTTTCACTCTGTTGATAGCTTCTTGTGCCAAAGCCAAAGTTGTTTTTTTGTTTGTTGTGTTTTGTTTTTAATTTCATGCAATCTTATCTGTTAGTTTTTTTTTTTTTTAAAGCCTTTATTTTATTTTATTTATTTGCCTTGGTGTTTGCCTGGAACTGGGAACTGGAACTACAGACAGTTGTGAGCTGCCATGTGGGTGCTGGGAATTGAACTCAGGACCTCTGGAAGAGCAGTCAGTGCCCTTAACTGCTGAGCCATCTCTCCAGCCCCCTTATTTGTTAGTTCTTAAGGTTAATAACCAAACTGTTAGAGTCAATTATGGAAATGTCTTGCCCATATCTTGTCTTGAGTGATTTTCTTCCCAACTCCTTTGCATTTTTAGCATTTCTAGTTTTAAATGAAGGTCATTGCTCCATTTGAAATTGATTTTTGTAAGATAAAAGATGTAAACCTGATTTTGTTCTCCTATTTATAGATATCCTGTTTTGCCAACATTTGTTGAAGACACTGTCCTTTGTCTGAAGTATCTTTTTTGACAACTTTGTGCAAACTTAAGTGGCAATATCTATGTAGATTTACTTCCTGGTCCTCCTTTCTGTCCTGCTGGTCTACCTGTCTGTTTTTGGTGTGTGTGTGTATGTGTGTGTGTACATGTATGTGTTCAAATCCCTGCTGCTACTGTCGTTGACACTCTGTAGATAATATGAGAACAAATATAATATTTCTATCATTGACCTTCTGCTTAAGATTCATTATCTGTGGTCATTTGTGTTTCTATACTAATTTTAGAATTTTTTCTAGCTCTTTGAAAAATGAAATTAGAATTAAGGTGGTTTTTGCAATTCAACTGTAGACTACTTTTGACAATATACTCATTTTCATGATATCAGTCCTTCCAATCAAGAATCATGGATTCATCATCTAGTGCCTTCTTTTTCTTTCTCTTGTCAGGATCTTAAGCTGTCATTGTTGAAGACTAATCTCCTTGGTATTTTCAAGCTGTTGTGAATAAGATAGTTTTGCTAATTTCTATCTCATCAAGTCTGCTCTTAGTATACAGAAAAAAACTACTATTTTTGTTGATGATAATTTTTGTGTCCTACTATTTCACTGAAAGTGCTTGGCATATCTATAAATTTCTGATGGAACATGTACAATCTTTTATAACACACTAGCATGTTATGTGTAAATACTAGCTATTTGACTTCTTCCTCCCTTACTTGTGTCCCCTTCACAGCCTTTTTTGTGTCGTTGCTCTAGCTAAGGCTTCAAGCACCATTACTGGATAAAAGAGAAAATGGACACCCTTGTCTCATTACAGACTTTTAAGAAAATGCTCTCAGTTTTCTCTAATTAGCATAATGTTGACAATGGGCTTATCATATGCACCCTTTATTATACTCAAATGCTTTGGATCTACTCTTAATACAGTCAAGATTTTTATCATGAAGGTATGTTGAACTTTGTCAAATGTCTTTTCTGAATCTAACAGATTGTCATGTGGTTCCAATATTTATATCTATTATTTTGATGCTTTTTATACTTACTGATTTGCATATGTTGAACCAATAGTGTATCCTGGGAATAAAGCCCACTTTGCCCTGGCGTATGGCCTTCTTAATGTGTTCATGAAATCAGTTTGCAAGTATTTTGTTGAGATTTTTGCATCTATGTTCATGTAGGAAATTGATCTTTTGTGCCGTTTCTTTGCTCACCTTTGAACCCAGATACTCCTGTCAGTGGAGAGTGGGTCTGATGGTGTTCCTTCCTTTTTATAGATGATGGACCAATTTAAATAATATTAGTATTGGATTTTCTTCAAAGATTTAGTGTAATCTGTGATTGAATTGGTTCTCCTAGAGATTTTTTTTAGAAACTTTATTATTGCTTTAATCTTGTTAGTTTTTATGAACCTGTTTGTTTATATTAGTCCAAGTTGTTTATGGATTAATTTTGGCAATTTATATGTATCAAGGAAATTGTTCACTTATTCTAGACTTCCTACTTGAAGTTTTTGAAGTACCTCCCTTAAAATCTTCTGGTTTTTATTGGATCTATGGTAGCTTTCCCTGTTTCATCTCTTATTCTCTCTTTCTTTTTTAATAGTTTAGCAAGATTATCAATCCTGTTGATCTTTACAAAGAACCAACTCCTTAGTTAATTGTATGTATTATTAGTTTCTTTTCTCTAATTCTACTCTAAAATTTTAAAATTTCCTGCCACCTATTACATTTGAAATTGCATTTTTGTTTTTCTAAAACTTTGAGGAATATCATTATGTTAATTGTGTTGTCTTTTTAAAAAACCATGATAATTGATAATTATAAAATATCTTCTTATAACTGGTGAGTCGTATCTATGTGACTATGAATAAGCTTATTATTGAGAGAGCATTGCTATTTCCTATGTGGTTTTTTTTACATTCTTGTTGGTTGAGTTATTAGTAATTATTTTTTTTTCTATTAGTGGTATTGGGATATGGTGGTTTGCTGTGTTAGACATACTGGATTCACCTGATTTTTCATCCTATAAATACCTAGCATTTGGAGTTTTGTTTGTAGATCTCTGTTCATCTTTTCTGATCATTGTTTGCTGTGATTTGATAGGTGATACTATTCTTTCTTTGTATATACTGTTCCTTTAAGAATTTTCTAAAGTTCTGACTTCTGTGGCATGAATTGCCTCAATACAAACTTGTCTTAAAAGTGTTATTGCTCCATTAATTTTAAGAGATAACTTTGCTGGATATAATCAATGCAGTTAACATTTACTTGCTTCCAAGACTTGAAATATATCCTTCTAGCATGCCTGGCTTTCAGAATTTCTGACAAGCACTTGTGTTATTCTGATGTTTCTATGTTTTTATGTAAATTATCATTTCCTCCCCTAAGGCTTTCAAAATTATTTCTTTGCTTTTTGTTTTTCACATCTTGACTATGATGTTATTCTTCTTCAGTCATGTCTGTTTGGGGTGTTTGAATAGCTGTTTCTTTCTCTAGCTTCAGGGAATTTTCTGTTACATTTTATTAAATATATCATCCATGGCTTGGTATTTTATTTTGACTTTCCTTTATACTCCATGGATTCATAGGTTTGGTTTCTCAAATGTATCCCAGGGTTCTTGGAAGTTTTATTCATGTCTATTTATTTTTCTTTATGTATATTTAAATGTGGTACTGTCTGACCTTATCTTCCATCTCAGAAATTTCTTTATCTGCCATTAAACAGGAGAAGACATGTGTATATGTCATTATTCTAGATTGTTCTTCTGGAAAGAAATTACTGGTTGTATGCCCACAAAGTAGTCTCGCTGAGTTGAAGACAGATAAAGGAATTCTAAGGCTTTACAATGTGCTCAGCTACACGTGGGCACTGTTGCGGAAATGTTTACAAGGGGATAATAAAATGGCCAGGCACACCCTTTCTCTGACATTTCTCTCCTGTATCATAAGACTTACCCTTGAATAAAGCACTTGCTGTTAGGATTAACTCCACCATGACCAAAAGTAAAAGTGAAAATAACTTAAGAAAAAAGATTTGCACAGTCTAATTTCAAAAGCTCAACTTCTTACCTTCAAGGAAGATAGCAATAAAATACTGTTAGAGGATGTCCATGCTATCTGATAATTCATTTATCACGTGGCACTGCAGATCTGACCTCAACACCACAGGTTTAAATTCAATAGTGATACAATAAAAAGAAAATTTTCTCTTCCCTTTGTAGCAGCTACCAGCAAACTTTGTCCCAACTGTTTCAGATGATATCATTTCATCTGCAGATTTTATTAGTACATCAAAAAGATAGCTAAGGGGCAAATTTGTTGTATAAATCAATTCCAAATATTATCTTTTTCTCTAAAATTTCATGGAAAAGAGGATCTCTGATCAAAAAAAAAAAATCATTTCTTTAACTGCCAGTGACACCTGTTTGATTTTATGCTATTTTTCTTTTCTTGATAAATTTTTGAAAAATTGAAAGTAGGCACCTATTATGTCAGTTCAGCAAAATATTCATAAAGTATGAATGTAAGGGAATCTGACCTTTCCACATTCAGTCTAAGTGCTGAAAGTGACAAGTGGTGTGGCATTTATGAACTGTCAATATAATGCATGTGGTTTCATATGCCCTATCATGACACTAGCCTGTCATGAGCAGTAATGTCTTCCAGATTTAACTGCTCTTCACCTTGGCAAAAAGAATATCCAGAATAAATAAGGCTGCAGACAACTCCATTATGTATTTGAAGAAGATGGACATACAGGACAAAGTTCTTACAAAGAATTCTCAGCAAAGGAAATAACTGCAAAGAGAAATTAAAAGACATGGTTCTACTATAGATAAATGCAATTTGAAAATAATGATACAGGTAAGAAATAAAAACATGAAACAACAGAAGAAAAAGTAAAAAGAGCCTATATATACACATCTTCATGTTTATAACATGTTAATAAATTAATAAATTGAGAAGACTCAATATTAAACAGTGTTGACTTTTTGCTGTATCAATTTATAAATACTAGAGTTATAATTTAAACTCAGTGATGTTATAAAATTTTATTATGATGGAGGAATTCATATAGCATATTAGTGATCAAAGACTATGCAACTAAAGCTAAGACATATGAACAAAGACAGGATACTTGCCTTAATTAATGATAACATTTATTTTAAGTACATAGTAAAATAACTTTCCATAAATACAACACAGAAATCAGCAAATACGTCAGTATGATCTTAAGAACAAAATGTTGCATATGAATTTTTACACAGTAGTGTTAGCAATACAAATTCATGTCCTTTGATGGATCTTTTGGAATCACTGAGATTGTGTTGGATAATAGTATTAGATTTTTATAACACACCACGCAAAAATAAAAACTGAAGCTAAATTAAGAGTTATTAGGAGATGTTAGCCAAGTTTTTTTCCATTGGTCTATGCATAAAGGAGTTCCCACGCTCTATTTGCTCCAGGGGACACACTCATACACACACTCATACACACACACACACACACACACACACACACACTGCCTCTGTTAACATTTAAATCTTGTTCTTTACTCACTCTTACCTTTGGATGTGTCTGACCCTTGACATGCTCAAGACTCACCTCCTGCCCAGAACTTCTCAATATTGTACTTTCTTTCCTATTCTACTTTCTATACTATAGTCTCTATGTCTGATATAGTTAGCATATATTGTACTTTCTTGCTTACCAATCTCACTCTAATTAATACATAAAAAACACAAAGGTGGGCTAATTTTTAATTCTTTTGTTTATATGGAATGCCAAAGACACAAAAATACAGTGGTTACTTTGATTCCAGGGGGTGTATGATACCAAACTATGAGGCTGCACTGGCCTGGTGTGTAAGATGGGGCAGTATTTGTGCATATACATCTGCTTCCTGTCGACCTTAAATAACCTCCAGGCTGCTTCCAGTATCTAACATAGTGCAAATGCTTTAGAGATAGCTGTTTTGATCTATTGTTTGTGGAATGTGATAGACAAGGTCTTCACATGCTGAACATTGATGCAATCAACAGGAGGACTAACTACATTTTGATCAGTTGTTGGTTGGATTTGTGGATGTGGAAAACCACCTGTACATGTTTATTGAATGAATTAATAAGATAGAATGTTAAAAGGAAGTTGTGAAACAGAATACAATGATAACAGCTCGTATAATAGTTTAAAAAAAGACCCATATAAACAACACTATCCCTGTTAGAACAGTTTTCAATAGACTGAAAAAGATGTCTTCTAACTCCTGGCAGTGATTATCTTAAAAAAGATGATTATAACAGCTGTAGGAGGAAAAAGGACTCCAACTTTATCTCAAAGATGTTTTCTTCAGTGTAAATGCTCAGAAGTAAGTGTACAAAGATTAATTGTAAAGTCTATGCATTATTTCTTGTAGATTTAAATTCACATAAAGGAAAGAAGTGGCTCTATCAGAAGCTGTGAGCATGTGCTTGGGACTGGGCTGGCAGTCAGCATTGCAGAGGGTGGAGCCTGCGAAGCCAATGATTTCACCAAGAGTCAACTTTCAAGTCCCATCCCTCCAGCTTCACGGCCAGTTTCTGAAGCTCTGACTTGTGCTATTAGCTGAATTCAAAACTTCCAATTATAAATGGTTTCTTTGCAACTAATTTAAATGAAAAGAGAGTGGAATAGATCCCCAGAAATATACTTTTTCATGGTTTGCCAGAGATGAACTTGGTCAATCTTTTGTAATGTTGTGATAGGTAAATTTGGTCCATTTGTCTTAGCTACAATATGATAGTTAAGAGCTGAGAACACTCAGTTTTGAGCAACGTTGCTAGAGTGATCCCAGGTGAAGAAAATATCAAGCTGAGGCTCCAGATGGTAAGAGAAGCAGCTGTCTGGGTGGGGGGGGGGAAGAACGACATGTCTGTGTAAGTGGGTGGCTTTGGGGTACTTATGTATGTATTCCTATGAGGAAAACACTGAGTGCTAAGTCCAGTGTCACATGCAATCAGCTCTTAGCAGCAGATTCTCACAAAATCCATTTACTAAGAACTCTACATGTCTCAGGCACAGTGTATCCCATGCATCATCAAAGTTGCTTCTTGCACGTCAAGGACTAAACAATTATTCCCCTACCAAGTACTCTTTAAAATATTGTTCTCCGTGCAACCAAAAGATAAAATTGAAATTCACAAGTGGCTTCACTAATCATACAAATATAATTCTGATATTGTAGTTAGTTCATCTATCCTAAAAGGGAAAAAAATGTGTATAGTTCCCATAGGGCTTTTTAAGGACCTGAGCATAGCTTCACAAACCCATGACTAACATGAGAAGTCCCATGACCTAAAGACTGCTTATATGGATGGATTTTTTTTTCCAGGTAAGGCTAACATTATACCTAGGAGGTCAGAACAAAAGATATTCTCTTATTAAATCTTCCCTATATTGGACTTTGAATGCCTCTTAACTTGCTACACCTTAATACTGTGAGATAATATTTATGGGGTTTTAGAAAGACTATACAGCTTGCAAAATACTTCAAAAGCATTTTATAGACATGATGGAAATGGGAACATTGTGTTAAATGCTTGAGGAAGGAACAGAATGGCAAAGGCCAACAGTTTCACTTCTCTTTGAAAGTTAAAATGTTGTCATTGGAGTGCTGGAGAGAGAAATATAGAAGGATATTGGACAAGGGGGTCCCAAAATAAGAAAATCTGTATGGAGATTTCTGAAAAATTAAAACTGAATCTACTATATAGCCCAGACATTTCACTCCTGGCCGATGTACATGGCGGTTAGGTAAGAAGTATTAGTTCTATTATTTCTCAGTATTGTGTGATGACTATACTTTATAGCAATTCATTTTGTATTTTTTTAGAAATAAAACAAAAGATTTCATATCTAGCACAAAGAAATGATAAATTTTTAAGGAGATGAAAATTTAAATTGTCTAGATTTGATCAGTATACCTTGCATTCTTGTATCAGGTTCTCAGAGCAGTTTCCATGAACATGTACAATTATTGTATTAATTCAAAAAATAGGAAATAGAAATGCATAATTCTGACGAGAGGTCAGAAAAGCAAAAGAACACTCCCAGGAGTTCTGTAGGTTAAGTATCTTCCATATTGTGTGTATGATTAATCTAACCTCTGCATTGAGAATTTTTTACACAGGGAGGGACTCTGGGAATGAAATCAGGAAAACAATGAGAGGTCAAAATGTCAAGCTGCTTTGAAGCACATGAAAGCAAATTTAATAAATGTTTCTCAGAAGATGTTTATGACTAATCATTGGGGCTGCACAAGTCTGCCTGTGTCTAATACTCAGGCCTGCCAAACTCCAACAGATATAGATTGTTCTGTTGGCCCAAGTATGATGTGCTGACTTGGTAACCAACCCTCCATTAGCATCAGCACCACAAATGAGGTCAATAATCTTCTGAGATAGAAGGCCTTTTAGTGCCAAGAAAGTAGACAGGCATGTATTTATATTCCACAAATAGCAGTCAAACAAGCATAAGAACACATGCTTTTTCTCCTTCATTACACAGGTACCTGAAATATTATGTCTTGAAAATGGCATGAGTAGGCAAACCATCCTCACACATACTTAATCATGAAGAAGCATATAAGAACTGATAGGCTTTATACTGGACCAAAATGTAACAGTACTTCTGTAGTCTGAAGGTTCTTTATTACTTTCTCTTGCCTCTAGCCTTCAGGGGAAGCTAACCATTTCACTCTTTAACTAGATATTTAATGCTGAAATAGATTGTATTTCACAGACAGGCTATTGGGAAAAATGCTGATGGTGATGTATTTGGTTGGAATAACAGTCTATCATGGCTGTAAAGTTTATGGATCCACAGGCACGTTTACACTCTGCTGCACTCTGAACAGTTTCTGGTGCTGTCAGGACAGTTAAATGGGGCAGAAAATACAGAATGGAATAGAGAACTATTTTATTCACCATGGGATGAGCTACACACACATGCCTGCAGTAAATGAAAACATCGTGAGCATCTGGAACTCACTGAATAGATTGTAGGAAATCAGACCAACAAAGTATTCAAATCTATGGGAACATAGCTTATGTTTAAAATTTTCAGAGATCCACTTGGTTGAACAGCAATTTATTTAACTCAGCTTTATGTATCATTATATGCATTTTTTCCTTATGGAACAGCAGAAAAAATCCAAGCTGGGATCAACTCTTTAGACAAAACAGGATTTGAAAGACTTATAGACTAATATAAATTTGTTGAACTAAGGTAGACATTATCATTCCCTCAAAGTATTTACGATCTACTGAATACAATACACATTAATAAAGTTATATAATATATAAGTAAAATATGTGAATAGTAAATTTACAAGGAGATATGAAGACTCCACTAAAATAGCCTTTATCAGTCATGAAAAGAAAGCCCTGAGTTACCTCTGCTTTAAGAACTAAACAGCAGAGTAGGTTAACTAGGTAAAGAGATAAAATATAGTATACAAATGTCCCATAAGACATGGGAACACTGGGGTATTTGGGGATCAAAGAAAGTTCCCATGTTCAATCATGAATATTTGCAATGGAGCTGACTCTCAATGCAAGAGGGCAGCCCAATATTTGGGTAATTATCCTGTAGCCTCATGCTAAACCCTTTTGAGGAGCCATGTTAGCATAAACAACACAGTTTTGCTCTTTGATGGTAGTGAATCTTCTGAGAGTTGATAAGAAAAAGAAAACACTATTCTTTCAGTTGCCTTGAAGCACAAAGTAAGTCTCTAAGTCTATCTATGATCATGATAGCAGCTTCCTTCTTCACTTCCATGTTTTCCAGCTCCACTCTGGAGAGATACATACAGATTCCATGCAGAATGAGGAGATAGGAACCTCTCAAGCAAAGCTGGAACATCCTAGAAATGAGGCTTTTAAAAGATGCTTTGACACATCTACAGGCTGACAAAAGTCATTAACTTTTTTTTCTGCACCCAAGGATATATGTCACCAAACATGTACATGTGTTTACAGTAAGCATTTCTCTTCCACATGCAGAGGATGTCAGCCCTGTCACCCAATTAAACAAAAAGTAGAAAGAAGATGAAGAGAAATCTGAACCAGGAGTGAGAGTGATGTTTCCATTTCTGAGGACCTAGCCCTTGGTCCTAGGAGGAGCCTTGAGGAGAGTAGGTGTGGGTTAGATAATTGTCTCTCGCTCTCCAAGGCTGTAGCTCCTCAGAAGTGAAGACTGGGAACTTTTCTGGTCTGTGAGACAGAGGAAAAAAAAGGAATGTGCTAAAAACTTGTTAAGACCAAAAGCCCTGAGAATAATCCATAACCAAAGTTCAGCTACCACTATCAGGAACAAGAAAGGTACCTGTTAGTTGGGCTTTAGAAGAGCCCAGCAGGATGAGAAAGTACTCTTGCCAAAGGAAGTGGGATGCTTTCCAGAAAATTCCAGAAACCAACAAGTATATTTCAAATCTGAAGGCCTCATCTTTTCAGCAATAGTTCAAAAGTAGCCCAGCCCACTGCCTTTGAGGAATCCGTGAACATTTGTCCCCTAACTCAGGATACAGCAATGCACACTCCCACCTTCCTCTCACTCTCACCATACTGGACCATGCTCTCCAGCATCAGCTGGCCATGTTCACTTGTGACAGAAAAGGATCGTATAGTGTGCTTAGTTTTCTGTTATAAATCCAAGAGCAAAAAGAGCATTGTCATAGTACCTCAGTCCCAAGAGTGCTTTGTGACTCAGCCAAGTTTAAACACTTCCTTCATGTTCTCTGCTGCCCTCTGTGATGTCAACCACACTATGTGATTCCTGGGGATAGGATCATTGTTGTCCTTTCCCATGGCCCCTTACAGCTTGTAATGGTTTAGAGAATAACAGTTTGACTAAATATCATTCTATCATTTTCCAGGGAAGATGCCCAGATGTTGGTTCCCATTCACTTCAATGAACTCTGTAAGTCAGCTTTCTGAGGGCTGAGGGAAATCTGTATGCTTTGCTTACACAGAATTTTTGCCACATGGGTGTACATATGTTTTAAAATGAGATGCTCAATTACTTTGTATTTGTTTGAGGTACTATATCTATTCCAAGACACCTACTCTGTAAAGTAAAAGGAAGTTAATAGTGGTTTCTAAGGACCTCAGTAAAAAAAAAATCAGTGGTTGAAACTACAACATGAGGGACAAATGCTTTTTATAACAGGACATTAGTCCCTCTCTTCCAAAATCTATAACTTCCTCTCCCACAGGACCCAACATCCTCTACAGCTATTATAAATTAATAGACATAGAGCTGAGCAATGAAGTCTGTACCCTAAAACTGCAATACATATCCAGAGCTTCAATTGAACTTCAACCCCAAATCTAAGCTGGAAACTAGAGAAGCAGGTCTACATTGGGGCAGAGTGGAGAATCTGCCAGTGCAGGGTACAATGCAAAAATGACAGACTCAAGTAAAAGGCTGCCATCAGCCTCCAGAAGAAAGGAAATGTTTCCCACCAAGAGGATGCTGTGGCCTATTTGGATGGCTGCCTCCAGGCCAGGGTGCTCTCCTACTTAGGGACACTAAGGCAAAATGTGTCTCACACCATCAAATCTTGCCATTGTCTTTTCTGTGTAAACAGATTCTGCCCCAGGGGCTGTCATTTTAGAGTTTCCACTGTCATCTCTCAAACTATAGGTGGTAGTGGGAGCATCATCAGCAACACCATGGGGGTAGTCATAAAGGCAAATTCTTCCCAAGTGTTGTTTTCATTCTATGATGACCAAAGGAAGGAAAATGCTTTGGGTAGGGAAGGAAAGATGGCTCCATTGAAGGCCCTGGGTCTCTTTGGAAACAGTATAGTTCATCTACTTGCCCAAAAAAAGGCATTTTTAATTCTGATAGATGAATCACAGAACTATCCAATTCCATTGAAAAGGAAAAGGAAGTATTATTTGTCTGAGCTCACAAAAGGTGGCTTTGTTTCAGCCAGCTGATACAAATAGACCAACCACAATGATTTAGAACACTGAATACCTGCTGAGCACCCCTAAAGGTTCATGATACCATGGGAGGAGAGTCCCCAATGCATATTAAGTGACCAGTTTAGATATGCAACTATTAAGCTCCCACAATGTGCTATGTTAAATGCCCAGCAAAGTCTTTGCAACCTCAAAATCTCTCCTCTCAGAACTAAGATTGCTATTTCTATCAACTGGAGAACAACTCAGAACAAATAGCTATGTTAGAATCAGGGTATCTGAGCTGCACAGTAAGTTCAAGAACAGTCTGGTAACTTAGTAAGAAGTTGTCTCAAAACAAAAATTAAAGGCTGGCATTATAGTTTGGTGTCTGCTATGTATAAGTCCCTGGGTTCATTGTGGGTTGGGAGGTTGGGGGTATTGTACTAGTTAGTTCAGGAATCAGATTGACTCAGCCTAGAAAAATGAGTCCTGTGTCTGGCATGAATCAATACAGCAAGCCACTGAAGTTGACTTTGTTTTCAAATTTGAAATATATATCTGAGCAATATTATGTAGAGTTAACAAAGTCACATTATTAATGATAAGTGTACACCCTAATCACAAGTCCAAGTAGAGTTCTTTCGACTCACCAACCTCAACCTGAACAAGCCTTGTCCATACAACAGGAAGGGACTGATTGATGATCAGCCTTTGCACACATCCAAGACACAGGTGAGTTGCCCATGTGTAACACCTGAGGCACCCAGTTTAAGACTTACCCTAACAAGGTCTAGAAGCATCCTTTTGCTTCATCCATTCATTCCACAGCTGGATATGCTTGTTAGGCGTTAGGCATTGCTGGGGACTGTGGGGCAGGTATATCAGCCATGCAGTGCCTGCCCACCTTGTGTACTTCCTCCTGCTGGGAAACAATTAGGAAGGATTTGTTGACACAGTATGTAATAAAATTGGAGCAATTATTTCTTAAATTGTGTCATATCTCCCAAAGGGAAAATGCTAATGCAAATGAATATAGCAAACTATAACTAAAGCTTAGCCACAGATAGTATAGACTTGTGTTAAGTTTTAAAGAAATCTAAAGAATTAAGGTTGGAATCCCTTGAAATTTTAGAGCAAACCCTACCATCATCTTTAGGCAACTATGCTCCTTTGAAGGCAGTTTTTGGTCTGACAATGGATTTGTTGAATCAGTAGAAACTGAACACTTGACAGTGTGCTACCAAGTTACTATACTATCTGAACTGTTTATCAGCAGCAATCCATCATCAAATGGAAGTGGTATGTACATGACTGAGCCCAGACAGATCATGAATGCACAAGTAGGCTAGGTGAAGAAGTAGCTCAAATGCCTTTGTCTCCTATTGCTGGTATAAAGTATTCTATCTCTTAGATACATCTATGGCCTTGGGAAGCATGTACTGTGATGGATTCAGTAAGGAAATAACACAAGAATAAAACATAGATGCATTTGCTGTTATAGGTGCTGTGGGTTCTCAGCATGGTCCACATGGTGTACTTTCTTTATTCTTTTTCAATGCTTAATGTTTCAGGATAGTAAAGTGCTTGGGCTTTCTTTCCTGCCAAACACTTGTCTGTATGTTAGTCTACCCCTTGCATTCAGGATCTGCACACTTGTGATCCCCTCCACTGTCCTGCTGTGCCCATCAGCTGTCAGTCCCAACTGGCACTTGGCCATAGGAAGAGTAATGTCTTCTGCAACCACTTTAACCAGAGAGTCTCTATCACCTTGGGGAAGAGCTGGAGAGATTTGAATTTTATCAGCTGTCAGCCACTGTGCTCTGCCTGCTCATATGTTCCCACTGAGTGGTCTAGCCTGCTTTTGACAGTCCATCAAATCCTCTTCCCTCTGTGCTGTAATTAATAGTACTTAGTCCTCGTCATAGTCAAACCGTAGTCTCACTTTGGCCTCCACTGCACCTGTGATGGATTAGGTTTAGGATGAATTGGGAGGGATGAAGAACATCCTCTTTTTTTCCTTCTTAAGTTTGTTACTGGTATTTGGGGATGGGGGCATTTCTTCCTATGTAAGTTAATGTTTTGAATTAATTCTCCTTGTGCAGGAAAGTACATGATGAATAAAATGGGTAAAATTTGTTTCTAGTATAGGACTAAAGATGTGATAGCTGAGAAAAATAGAAAGAACAAAGAAAAGATGTTGCAATTACACTGTGCTGTCGTTTTTCATGCCTTTTGCATTCTGGCACCAGGTGGACCAAAGCTGAGAAGCCACAGCAGTTCTCATCTCTGTTCTAAAACCCTGTCATGGGGGGAAATGAGCAAGCAGACAGTGCAGAAAGCAATAGCTATTATATTTTTCTTCTTACAATGAGCATTATCACTGGAAATGCTCAAACTGAAAACAAGGAATAGTGACAGTTCAAAAGAAATGAGTCAGAAAAACATTCTACTTCAATTAATATTTTGGCTCACAAGTTGTGTTCTATTTTTCCTAAATACTCTACCTAGTTTAATAATTTCTTTTCTGGACTGAGTGTGCTAGAGGCCTTGCTCTAGACAGGACTGAGGACCTGAGGCTGGTGTTTGGAGATAGCTCCAAGAAGAGACTGTGGCCATTGCCATCCAGGTGTGATGGTGGTCATCCTAGCAAGTGGCCCCAAATAGCCGGAGTCATCTTTATACAGTTTCAATGGTTTGCATGAGCAGTTTTACAACCACATTTTACTTCCTAAGTTTCTAAAAATGGTTACAATAATTACCAGTTTGTTCCCTGTTTCTTTCCTCTTTCACCTTCCAACTCTCCCACAGGTAGCCATTACTTTTTTATCTCTCTATCATCAGAAGCATGAGCAGTTTCTCAAGTTACAAAGAAACTTTTCTAACTAGGCACATCTATAGGTAGAACAGTGTGCTCAGTTGGCAACACATACAGTTACAGCATCATGCAGGGTGACAGACAGTTTTATCTCTTGTATTTAATTTTTATATTTATATCATCTGGTAGGGTCTGGATTCTTACAATCAATTCACCATTGTACATTTTATACTGCTCTATTCCATCTTGGGCATGCCAGGTTTTTCATTTATTCAATAAGTAACATAATCTAGAAATTTTCTCATAATTGTTGACATTGCTTATCTGTTGCAGGATATTTGATCACACTGTGGACCCTGAGACTGTGTTATTTACTAGAAAATTATGGTTCTAGTTGTGGTACAGCTCAGCCCTAGTATACACCTTTAATCCAAGAGCTTTCTGCCTATTGCAAAAAAGATAAAATTAAAAAATAATATTTCATAGGTCAAGAGGTGGAGCAAGCAACCATTTGGCCCTAGTAACTATTGAGAGGGGAAATTGAGAGGTTGGAGAGAGAGATGCACATGAAGTGGAAAGGGGGAAGATCCAGTTAGAGGAGGGTTAGTTTCAGACAACATAAAAGAAAGCCTTTTTTTCTGGGATGGCATCAGGGGAGGAAGGTCAGCAGGCTGCTTTCTCTGCCTCTCTGAGCCAGCAGGTTTTCACCCCATCATCTGGCTCCCAGGTCCTTATTGGTAAAATAAAAACAATAGAGACTTAGGTTTAAAAAACAAAAGCAAACCAAAAACCATTTGTTCCCAATGTGGAGGTGGCTGAGGTGTCAGTGGTGGGATGGGAAAGCTCCCCAGGGCCTTGGCCTCAGCAGCAAGGCAGTGGCAGGCTCAGGCTCTGTGCTGCAGATAAAAACACTTATACTTATCCCTTGTCCTTATGTCTATGTCTCTTAACTTCTTGGGAGTATTGGCACAGTTATGAGAAATTAGTTATTAGAACTGATTCTGCTTCATTCTGTGTCCCTTGAATGTTCCTATTAACTCTTAATGCCATTTATTTAGTAGCATTTCTTTAAAGCTCTTATGGTTAAAAATCATTCTTTCCAGAATAGTTAAACAAATATGTACTATTAAACTTCCTGACCTACTGTGACTTGTGTAGGCTGGCAGTATGGCAGCATAGTGAAATCAAGGCAAGTACATAGAACACATGCTCCCACTCATGCTATTCTCAGGCATTGTTCCCTAAAGAACTCACATGGCTCACACAAGAGTAGATTCTATCAGAGTAAATAACAGGACATAGACATGAGCAGGAACCCTTCCAATAATAGGTAGAAATTCAGCCAGAAGACCTCTCCTATAGACATCTATGCAAATGTTGTAGCAGTTTGCTCCAAGTTGAAATATCCCAACCTAAATCCAGGCTGCTAAAACTTTGGAAGTATAGTCCAAAGTTTCTGTCCCCCAGAAACTCTCAAATATACAGCAGCTGCTTCCCAAATAATTGATCTAGAGGATTAATATTTCTTATAAATGTTTAACCAGTAGCTCAGGCTTGTTACTAGCTAATTCTTACACTTTAAATTAATCTGTATTTCTAACTATATTTAGCCATGTGGCTTGGTAACTTTCCTCAGTCCAGAATTCTTATCATGCTTTCTCTGCATCTGGCTGGTGACTGTGTGTCTGTCTTTCCTCTTCCCAGAGTTCTCCTAGTCTGGTAGCCCCACCTATACTTCCTGCCTGGCTGTTGGCCCATCAGCATTTTATTCAACCAATATGAGTGACAAATCTTTACAGGGTAAAAGAGCAGTGTCCCACAGCAATGGAAATAAACAATTCACAGTCTTAAGAATTCCCTGAAAGATTTTATTTACTGTAAAAATAATAACATTTTTATAAGGCTCCTCCCTCCCCAACATCTCAAAAAAATAATAATTTCTTACTTAACTTTCAGTTTTATACATTTTCATCTCTACTTCTTCTCACAGGCTCAGAGAAATCTAATCAACAGAAAGGTAAACTCAACTCTAAAAAAAAAAAAAAAAAAAAAAAACCGATAATTCTTGGAAACCTCTACATGCCCAGCCTCTATGACTGAAAGAAAACCCAGAAACTCTCTCTTTTTGTACATTTACAAATCCCACTGTTTCTGAGATGACAACATTCCTTTTGAATTGTTTTTTATAATATAATTCTCCATCTTTCTGAAGTGTCAGTGAAGTGTGGCACACAACCACCATCTAGCTAACCTGTACTGGGGACTATAAAGGAAATAAGTTGATGCTGATGCCTCAACTAGTGTGAAGAAAGTAGAAAAATAATTCTTAGAGACAGTTTTTTGCACAAGCTTGAAGATTCTGAATTAATAACTCGCCATCGTTTTTGGATCCTTATCATTTAGGATCCAAGCTTCATTTCTTGAGAACAAGAACTTAGCTGTATCTCTGGCTGCAATCAGTTATGTGAAATAATGCGGTCCTTTGTAGTTGTTGTTGTTAAATGATTGTTTGTGGTGTTTACTTTTATTTTTGATAATCTTTAATGTGGCAGCCTATCTCCACAGTCTGAAACAAAGCAACATTACTTTTACAGGCATTTCCCATGACCAGGTATCTCAGATCATGACCCATCACTCAGCCTAGCCACTTTTGACTGCACTCTGAGTCCCATAACAAAGTAAGTTTCAATAATTTAGTTTCCAAGTCCAGTCTCTCAGAACTTCACGAGTCTTTCTATAGCCCTCTATCCTGTCTCAGCTTTCTTCATAGCCTTTACCGACTCTGGCATACTCTGTGTAAATCTATTTCCCATCTTTGTAATGCAACTCCAAGGTATCAGAACACAGTCCAAGAAAGGAGTCCTATGAGAATTCTGAGTGTTCAAGAGAACACTCCAAAAAAACAAGAGTCTTGTGACCTTAGTTTCTTTGAAACCAAAGAATTGTTCTTGGAATGTGTTTTTATGCTTCTCCCAGGTATAGCAAACAGGAGTGATTTCACTTCAGCTATTGTTATTCATATGCCTCTATGGAAAAGCATATTTTTTCCCACATGGTGCTGGCTTGCCCTTGAAAGTACACATTATTCAGATGACTCTTTTTATCTCCCAGAGTATAAATTGTCTGATGCTCTGAGTAAGTCTACCTCATCATCACTAGGCCCTGCTCTCCAAGGTTCATATTGCCATTAGAGCAGTAAGCAAGTGATACCACAAATCAGGGACCTGAAGTGGGCTATAAAAGAGTGGTATTCCTCATGGAAGGAGATGAGAACAATGAAGCAGAAATCAGGAACAGCTTTTCCTTATGTTGAGCTTATGTAACACGTTTTAAAAGAAAAGGAGGAACACAAGTATTAGATTGCTTAAAAGCTGCTTATGATTATAATCTCTGGTTTACAAATGAAACTTTAATTGGAAAAGTATAGAACCAAGTCCAAAGGACTATTAAAAAGGCATGATTAAAAGAGGAGGAGCTTTCAATTTTGAGATACTTGGGCATTAATTTCAACCATTATCAAAATGCTTGAGGAATATAAGGAGGGTATTAATTATGATGAAGAGATGGCTGGTTTCTTGAATAAATATAATCTGGATGGTCAAGTTTCAATATTGGTAAAAGAGGCAAAAATAAAATTTTAGCAGCACTGATAACTCTGCTAGTGACAGTTCTCTTGCCACCCCCCAAGATTTCTTTATTTTTATATCCTCCATTGCCCTGAAGCAATAAAAGGACCCTGAAGAATGCGATGATCAATCTAATCTTGAATTACTTCCATATCCTAATGAGGGTTTAGGAGAGCCCATGAAGAAGCTAACTTTATAACCTTGGCAAGCTAGGGCACAATGGAGAAATAGAACTCATTTTCCAATTCCTTCCTGGCCTCATGAGCTGCACTTGTTATTCCCAATGCACTAACCAATCTATTTAAAACTCTAGAAGAAGAGACGGCATTAGATAGTCTTCATGTATTATCCTGAGAGACAAGAAAGGAACTACAACTGTTCGAATCCAGACTAAAAGAGGCATTTATATATCATGTGGATCCTTCGCTGCCTTTAATCTTACTTATTTTCCCCACTAAACTGTCTCCTTTAGGTATTACAGCACAAAAGGATAATCATGTGGGATGAATTTATTTATACCATAAGGGCCATAGAGTACTAACTGGTTACTTTACTCTTCTGGCTCAATTACTAAATCAGAGGAGGACCTGATGTTAACAATTATATTGGTTTGGTCCTCACTGTAGTATCTTACCCTTAACTAGCAATCAGTTTTTAAAAGTGTCACAGAACTCTGTGGATTTTCAAATTTTATTTACATATTGCTATGGAAGGATAGGAAGCAATTATCCAGCTGGAAAACTATGAACATATTTTTCTCATCCAAATTGAATTTGTGATTACAAAAAAAATGTTCCACCTCCTCCCATTACAAAGGCAAATACTTATTTTATTGATGGCTCATCTTATTGTATAAGAGAATTCATGGTCCAGATAGTCATCAATCTATTACTTCTTTTCTTTTTCCTTAGATCAGCAAGTGGAACTAGCTGTTTTAATTAATCTACTATAGATAACTCATAAATCCTTAAATATTGTTTCAGATTTTGCTTATTATTTCCAACAATAGACTCATTCTCATGCACTCTCTAACCCTCATTTCTTTTTTGCAGAAGGAAATAAGCAAGGTGATGCAATAAGTTTCCCTATTTTTACTTCTCTAGAAGAAATTGGGAAGGGTTATTCATCTATTATTGCAGATGGTTCCACTGAAACATGGTTCTCCAGCACTGGCCCACCAAGGACACTGGTGGAGAGTAAGAAGACACCAGAAAGACAGCAAACCTCCAGCTAAAGGGCAAAAGGAGATGTAGATGATATCATCAGAAGTCTGCCCACCTGGGACCAAGTTCGGGCCCTGTACATCCAGGGAAAAGTCACTTCACTAGTGACTCTGTGTTTATGACTGGACCTTGGGACTGTAATAGACTCATCCATCTGAAAAATAGGCTGAATTTAATTTCTCCTGGGATTTGAAATCCATTTGTATAGGACATTATAACATCTGCATTACTATTAAAGGTAAACACAGGCTTATGTTCTACAAGGTACTAGAACTGCTAGTCAGATGGATCTCTTTTCAAGTTAATCTATAAATTTTTCTGATCCATATAATAATGTAACTAATAATACTAGATATAGTTCAGCTCTCACTTCTCAGTGACAGAGTTATTATATACAGGATTTTACTGTTCCAATATTATAATTTGCTTGCTTATAGGATACTCATGCATCAAATGACAGATTTACCTACAGCGTCTCAAATTAAAACCATTCTGAAGATCCTGATATTGAAAAATAAAAGATAGAGAGAGAAGCCAAAACAGTCTAAGAATGGAGTTCTGTGAGAATTCTGGGTCCTTGTGAAAACAGTCCAAGAAAACAAGCCAAGAGTCTTGGGTTCTCAGTTTCTTAAAAAGTAAAAAAGATCTTGGAATGTGTTTTGCTGCCCCTACTAACCTCCCAGGTATATCTGATAAGAGTGAGTTTATTTTAGCTGTTGTTTTCATATGTCATTGGAAAAGCATGCTTTTTCAACATGCAGCTTGTCCTTGTGATTGTACCCTGTATTCAGGTGACTCATTTTATTTCTCAGGATATAAATTGTCTGATGTTCTGAATAAAGTTGCCTATTATATGAGACTTCATTCCACTTCACTTACATGCCCTGTTCTTCAAGGTTTATTCTTTCAACTAGAATGGTAAACACAAGGTACCAATAATTTTGTTATAATCCTTATTGCAGTCTCTGTATTTAGAATGTGCTGTTATACAGCTAATGTTCAGTATGTATTTACTGAGTGAGTTGAATAGCCCTCTGGAGATGTACTAATTTTACTTCATGACTCTCCTCCTGAACCTCATGCAGGCTTACTACAGGCTGCTCTTTAAGACTCTCTCTGAGACACCATATGCTCATAAATCTTTTCCCGACTGTCACCCATTCTGTGTACACACACACACACACACACACACACACACACAGAGAGAGAAAGTAAATTACCATACCATCTCTGTTAATCATAGCATAACTATCCTTTGGTGACTCCTGCCACACAGTGATATGCAATGTTTCTTTAAAGTTAAGTATAGGACATTATACTTTAAATATATGCCTTGTCACTTCAAATTTTTCCTCTCAAGTTTTCTTCACCTCTCAAGTACCAACTACTGTTTCTCCACTATCAGTTAATACATACACTTTATCAGTAAACTATTTCTGATACCATTTATGAAGCATTTTTACTCATATTTCTCAAATTGTGTACCAAGGAATAGTTCTGGGCCAGGGCAACTAGAGTATATTCTCAAATTGTATAGTAGAAGCTGTAACCAAAGCTACTGGCTTCAGGTAGCTCATCGTTTCACATTAGAAGAAAAAGATAAAACCATAAAGCTCCTAAAAATTAGTATGGAACAGAAAATGAGAATGCCAATGTCCATCAAGATCCCAAGCATTGAGAAGTTGAAAAGCATCCACTAGAAATGTGTACCTCCTTATAAGTCATGCAGTTACTTCTTTAATTGAGTGCTGAGGGGCTGGAAAATTATTGAAATAAGACAGTCAGGACCATGAGCTACAAAAAAGTGAACATTTCAATACTATCTTCATGTTCCTTTCTGTGGTGGTTTGAATGAGAATGCCACCCAAAGCTTATATATTTAAACACTTGGTTGCTAGGTGGTGAAACTATTTGGGAAGGATTAGGAGGTGTGGCCTCCTTAGAGGAGATGTATGCCTGAGGGTTAGCTTTGAGGTTTTAAAAAAGCCCATTCCAGGCCTAGCTAGCTCTCTGCCTCCTATCTGTCAAAAAGGATATGAGCTCTTAGCTACTACCCCAGGACCATGCCTGCCTAACTGCTGCCATGCTTCCTTCCATCCATGGTGACCACAGACTCTAGCCCTCTAGATCTGTAAGCCCCAATAAACTATTCTTTTATAAGTTTGCCTTGGTCATGGTGTCTCTTCACAGCAATAGATAATCAATGGAGATACTTCCTTCCTCACTTTTCCCCTTCTCCAGTTCTAGTCTCCTTCTGTCTGCGGTCTTCATGTGCTTTTTTTCTATGTTGAAAACTGTGACTGAATAACAGTTCTGTTGATTCTGAGGCATTGCCCTATTTACTATTGAAGGGAATGGCCCAGGTGTATTCTCCCTTACTGATCTGAGCTGGAAGCCCTATTGTAGAGTTATGACCTTGCCATCAGGTGCTCTCTGCTTTAATTTGCTTTATGCCTGATAGCTGTCCATTACCACTGTATGCTTCATTTTGGCACAAAATGAAGATAAGACCCTAAAATAATTATCTTGTTATGTCAACAAACAGAAACATTAGTTCTCTGCTTCATAGCAATTATTTCATTACATTTAATCATCTGGTAACAATCATCTTTTTAGCACCTGTTTCAAACAAAGGTAACAACTACCACGTGTTTTCCCCCATCTTTGACAGTGATACTTAATTGAAAAAAAAAATGGTTCTGTTCCTTTTTCATCTTTTCAAAGACTAGAGAATGATCCTCAGCCACCTTCAGTCTATGCCAGGGCCTACATGTCCCTTTGGAACAACACACTTTTGCTAATAGTTAGGCACTTGTCTGAGTTACATGTAACCACACGGCATACACTCATTCAGGAAAAATTCTGTTTGCTACCATAAGTCATTATTATCACTTTTTCCAGGTGGGTGTCTTATAAAATAGAGTGAAGCAAATGGGATGCCAGGCTCATATTAGGTTTTGAAAGAGATACTAATCTGTCCTTGTTTTAGCCAGTGTTCTACCGCTGTGAAAAGTCACTATGACCATGGCAGCTCTTAAAAAAGAAAGTATCTAATTAGAGCTTGCTAACAATTTTAAAGGTTTAGTCCATTATCACCATGGTGACATGCAAGCCAAGATGGTACCAGAAGTATCTAAAAGTTCTACATTCAGATCCATAGGCAGTAGAAAGAAAGATTATGAGCTTGTGATGAGCTTTTGAAACCTAAAAACCTACTCCCAGTAACATGTTTCCCCCAACAAAGCCAGCTTTCCTAATTCTTTCCAATAGTCCCACTCCATGAAGACCAAGCATGCAAATCTATAAGACAATGAGGGGCGTTTTTACTCAAACACTACAGTCTTGGTAGGCTAACTTAAGAACAGGCCCAGAGGTTATCCTAGGGTTGTGTGGGAGAAAGCCACTTATGATGGATAAGAGGACAGGAAGCTGTAGTTTCAGTGCAATCCTTCCTTGAACTAGACTGGAGGCCCTTGATGGTGCGTTTCAAGTAGAATGTGGTCTCCTGTTTTCTATAGTAGAATGTTTGGCTAGCTTTCCATTTTCTGTTTGTTCTCATAAAGATGAGGGGGTTGTGGGATTTTTGTTGTTGTTGTGACTGTTGCATTGTTTTAGTTTTAAAACCATTTGCTTATCAGGCACATTGGCTCAACAGTTATCATTACTTCATCATTCATCATTATGCAAATCAAAGTGATGACTGAGAAAGTGTTGCCTGATGAGAAAACTTAATTCTTAAATTTGCAATGTGTTCTTCAAAGTAACTAATGTAGGTGAGAGATGTCTCTGTGGTGAAGGTGTTTGCCTGACAGCTTGAACTTGAACCCTGAACCCATGTGTAAAAGAAAAAAAACGGATTTTCATTAGTTGTCCTCTGACTTCCACATGTGTGCTGTGACTCTCTCTCTCTCTCTCTCTCTCTCTCTCTCTCTCTCTCTCTCTCTCTCTCACACACACACACACACACACACACACACACACACACACAAAATTTTTAAGTAATTAAAAAGTTAAACAATGCTTTTTTTTAGCCTGAGAGCTGTTAATTTCTTCAAATGACAGCAGGAAAAACGTATTTTAGTTGTAATTTTGTTTTGTCAAAGGTTAAAATGTACACAAAAATGGTTCCAAATACTGTTGGCTTTCCTCATTTGTTCTATATCCAATATTTGTAGAGACAAAATTTTAACATATACAGCACGTTTATGCCAATTGTGCATCTACAGAAACATAGGAGACCAGTGCATGTTGAGGAAACACTGCTGTGTCCAACTGAATTATAGTCACATTTTTCCTCTCCTAACCGTTATTTGCTCAGTGATGTTTAGATTTGATTTACCCTTCTTTATTTCTTTAGCTCATGTCGTACTTTTTTTCTCTTCTTTACCTTAACCTTCCTTCTCTTTATTATTCAGTTTCTTCCTGCTTCTTCTTTTCTTCACCTGCCCTGGATCCCTTCCTCTCCTTTCATTCACCTCCCTTCTTTTCTCTCCCTTCCTTTCTCCCTCTCTCTCACTCGTCCATCTATATTTCTTGATCAGTATTCATCACACTGAACAATACTGTAATATCATTTCCTCATAGTCATAATATATTTTAAATGAAATTCTAAATCTCTGTGGTTTAAAAATCTAATTATTTAATTCCTCCTAATAGCTAGCCCAGAACTTTCCTGTGTGGAACTAACAGAAGTGTGTTTGAAGTGGAAATATCAGAAGTCTCAGGTACACCATAGCAGAAAATAAATTTGCTCATCATACACAATAAATGTGCAATAATCATTCATATCTAGAAGACTAACAGTAACATCATATCTAAATGCTATAGTAGATTTCTAAATATTTCATTTTGGTTAAAATTAATAGTCTATATAACTACATGGACTCATATTAGAGCAAGAATTTTTACCTTTGCATTCAGGAGTACATATCAGGTTCAGTACTCTAGTATGAGATATTAACACACACAAAAAAATGAGGGCAATTTGTTCCTGTGTTGCTTCCAATGTGAAACTCCTTTGATAAGAAAGACCACATTAGCATTTTTTTTAGAAATAGCCTTTCATAAAGTAAAAAGTGGAAATTGATAGCAGCTGACACCTCCAGTTTGTATAATAGAAAATTTTAGTGACGTTTTCTATGGCAGTTCTTTATAAAAAGGGATTGTATAAGTCAATTTATTTGTAATGCAGATGGAGTTCACTGAGAATCGGCTGGGATAGGATGATGGAAACGATCCTCAGTTGTTTGAAATTTAGCTCTATTTGCTTAGTCTTTTATTTACTTTTCTTTTTAATGGTATTTTTTACGAATCTCAGAAACCGTCCACTGATCTCAGATGCATATATTGGAAGAGGTATCAACACTTTGGAAACTGAGAGAAAAAAATGAGTTTTCAAAGCCCAATAAAGAGTTGTGATAAATGGCCAAGGATCACAGGTAACTGCTCTGGCTTTTGGCTGTGATGTTTGACAAGCCAGTACTTCTTCAGGTCAAAAGGCCCTGGAGAGGTCAAGTGTGAGCAAGGTGTGTATTTCTGTGGTTTAGGGTACTTTGCATCTTAATATCCGGTAATGTTAGATACACCTTCACCTGTTCCCTGCCAGCTATAAAGCTGTAATTTTCGCTTTCCTCTTCCTAATCAAGAATCTATTTCCATAGAAACACAAATAGGAAGGGCATGGTGAAAGCAATTTTTCTGCTTCTGCTTCCATTTACATGGAAATGGAATTTGAAGCATTAAAAATAAAAGCTTTAATAAGTAATATTTTCAAATGCATCTCTCTGATTTAACCCTGTAGACTTATAAAGTAGTTGCTGAGAGTTGAAAATTTGAAGCATAACAAGGCAATTTTCAACCTAGGCAACTTGTAATCCTCTCATTTAAGCTCCTGACCCTGAAACACAGCAGGTCTCAGCTGCTTTTCCCATATCTAACATGTACCTTTTCTACTAGGGAACATGTCTTACCTCTTCCTCCTAGAGAGACCACTCTGGTAGATGGGTAACAAGAAGTAGCTTAGGTTCCTAGTCATAGATTATTCTTTTGTCAATGTCTGCTCCTTAAAAGTTTTCTCTTATTTCTTCCTGTAATTTTCTCTGCTATAGATCATCTTCTATGCATGTAAACAATAGAGAAGATACATACTGAAATTATGAGTGTTTTGCATTTTAAGGAATGATCAACATTCTAGCATTTAGAACTAAATAAAACACCTGTTTATTGTTAATCAATAAAGTAAAATATTGATTTGAATTGGTTTCTATTAAAGCCACAACTCAAATATTACATGTTTTAGTCATTGATTATTCAAAGTCTTTTACTCTTTCCAAAATTTTTGTGACCCCCACATTAAGTTACTTAACCCTATGTGGTTTCTGACACCATTTAAGAAGCTGGGCTGTATAAGAACATAACCAACAGAAGGAATCTGTATTTTATAAAAGGAGACTCTAATAAACTAACCTACAAGATAAAGGGTGGGTAATCCAGCAATGACTGCTATGTGTTGGAAAATCCAAAATCCATTTAAAAAGCTGCTCATTTCAGCAGCCCTGAGGCAGCACTGAACTCCTGGAGATTCCCTGGGGAGCTGGTACTGAGGAGCCAAAGAATCTGGAGTCTGTATCAGTGGACAGTGAAGGATCTTTTTTTTTCCCCAGTGGAGGATCTTAACAACTGTCATGGATACATTTGCTTGGGAAGAAGCTGAAGCCAAAGCAGGAGCCACCTACTTTCAGAATGAGTGTGTGTTCCCATAGTTAATCCCTCTAGAAAGGACCTCAGAGACATGCCCAGAGATATGCTGCCTAGTGCCACTGGGTAACCCACTGCACCTGTGTACCACAATTTGTCTCCTTGCTACTGGTGTGTGTTGAGGCTGTCCTGGCTTGGGGATATCATGGACAATGCTATCATGAGTATTTGGTATGAGTCTGTGTGGTGCCAGCATACTGCCTTTTGTGTAAATATCTATAGTGAATGGTTATCCACAGCAGGCTAGATGTCCAGTTTCAGGAGATCTCATGGCACCTCAGCAACGTGGTCAAAGATATGCTTCCTAAAAGATGCAATCCAGTCAAATTGACAACACCAACCATTACATTGCAGTTCAAGGAATGTCCATGAATGTGCTATTGGAAATGAAGAATGTGGGGAACAGCGAACAATCTTTACCAGGCCATACTGTTCTTTCTACAATTCTAGGAGCATGTGAGTGAGTCAAGAGACCTGCAATGTGGTGATCATTCAACTTGGTCATAGGCATAGTAAAGAGAGAATAACTCTCCAAATGATGTCAATATCTTTATCTCCAGACATAAGTATATGTTACAATGCACATAACAAAGGTTTTGTAAAGAAGAGCAAATTCAAGATTTTAAAAAGAGAAAGACTATTGATTATTTTGAGGGACCTGTTTTAATTACCAAGATTCACATATAAGGGAAGTTGTAACACCAACATCATAAAAGAAGAAATAATAACGGAAGCAGAGTTTGGTGGTTTGAAGATGAAGGAGAGGCTCGGAAGTGGCCTGTGCATACTGGCAAAGTCATAAAGGGATAAGAAAAAGTAAGGTCATGGGTTCTCCCCAGCTTGTTCTGGATGAAAGCTGTCCTGCCCACCCTTTGATTTTAGTCCCTAAGACCCCTTTTGGACTACTGACATTGTAAGTCTTTGTTACATCCACTGTTAGCACATTCTGTTACAACACAAATGAGAAACTGACCAGGTGTACATACTTTCTAACACCAATAAAACTTACAAGTTAATTTATGGTATTAAACACTCAAATGCACTCTTGGCAAAAGGGGTGGTGACAGGGACAGAGATATTCTAGTAATTTTACTTAATTTGTTTATAATATTATCACACAATACACTCTTTATGATGATTCATTAACGAGGTTTCTCCCTGGCTATTGCCTGGTGTTTTCTAATTTTTACACTGCTGGCTGAAATCATTGAACAAATCCCCAGCAAAGGAATAAACCAGACCTTACAGAATGAAAGTCAGACTCTCACCCCATCCTCATTTTCTTTTTATTCCTCCTTTGCTTCATTTCTTTCAAGTGTTTACTTAATTTTCTATCTTGTATAGTTAATAAAAGTAAATCACCTAAAATACTAAAGAATAAATTACCCCAAAACTTAGAAGCTCAAAATAGCTAATATCATTTTTTTCTGTGTCTATTAATTTGAGATATGGGACCAGCTGACAGTTTGGACTCTGTCTCTGAGACTGTTACAAATGTCAACTGATGCTGCAGTCTTCTGTGGTTTCCTAGGAGCTAGAGGCTAAATTTCTAAGGTCACTCAAATAATGGTTCGTTAGAGTGCTCAGCTTCATACCACATAATCCTCTTTGATGGAGTGCTCAAAATGGTGGATGATGTCTTCTGAGGAAGAAAAGAAGGGGGCATTGACAAAGCCAAGTTCATGTCATCTCTCCATGTCTTGAAACAAAAATATCAATCTCACTCAACATGAGGACGAAAGAATTCACAGATTAGAAATAACTTATCAACAACTGGGATTATTTGAAGACATCTAGGCTAGCTACTACATCCCCTAAATGTTCTCTGAAACATGTAACATGTAAGTAAAGTGTATGGTATTAACTATGAAGAAGAGAGGAGATAAGGTAACCTTTCTGTAGGTACAATTTAGCCCCTATTTGTGATGTATCTTGTGAAGTAGTGCTCACCAACGCAATGCAAATATATGAGGAGGGTGGATGGAAAGAAAAAGGATGAAAGACTCAAAGTATTAACAGAGCTAGCAAGCTGAAAAACTGATTAGCAAAAAAAATGTCAGTGGAAGAAATTTTGTTATTGTATGTGAAAAAGAAAAAAGTATGTATTGATTAGGATAGTGTGGCTTATAGATCTCAAAACTCAACACTGATAGTCTTAAAGGAAAAGTGCAGCAACTCATATTCACTGATCCCTATAACTTGAGAGCTTTGGGGAGACATACAGGTAAGACTAGCTTCAAGTCTAGCTTCAATTAAGGAAGATTACAAATTCAATTTCTCTCATTTTCTTTCCTTCCATCTTAGCTACAGTGTAGGCCAGGAGTGTGGTTATCTGTAATTCGCATCAGCTGTAATAGAGACAAACTCTATCGTATAATTAGGAGGATTCTCCAAGTCATCATAAGTGGTGGTGTGGGGCTGCCTTAATCAAAGCCTTCAGGATGCTTCACTTTAGCTTGCTATGCAGCAGTGTTGATCATAACATGATCAACCAACCAGCCATTTCCAACCAACTTTTGTGGCGCAGCTGCCCATTAGCCAGGTTGGAAGAATTGACTCCTGTTCTAGCTTCCTTTGTTAGAGACAAAGTCAATTACTGAACAAATAAAGCAAAATTCCGGATTCTAAGAAAGTTCAAAGAAGGTAATGCTGAACTTCTGTTCTTCTGACTTGCTCACAAATGCCATTGGTGTATTCACCATAAATTATGACTGGGAACCATGACACAAAATGAGAAACTGAAGAGCTGCAGAGTCAGTGGGGCAGAGCAAAAGCCCTGATGGTGCCAGTGAGTTGTTGGACCAAACAAACAACTAGCTAACCACCCTCCACCTTCTTGCTATAAGAGACAAATCAGCAGGAGACTTGACTAAGCCAACTTGAGGCAGATCTTAGGTAATTTACTACCAAACATGTACTTGAACTGGAACAGGTGGACACATAGGATAAGAACTAAAAGCCAATCAAACTGAGCTGAGTCTAGGGGTCAAGTTTACTGTGAGACAGTTTTCCTGAGATGAGTGGTTTTCCACTCACTTGTTGTCAATTCTCATACAAAATTTGCTTGCCCAATGGACATCATCTCTATGGGACCAAGAAAAAAAAAAGTTCTTTGCATATCCTAATCCTGGGACAGCTGCTGCAAAGGCATGTACTCTGAAAACAAGCACATAATATCTACTGATCTGGAAGACTCCCTGGGTGCCTGTAAAGTGTCTTGAAAACCACTCCATTGTGATCTAGGGAGAATGAACTTAAAAGTCATCAATTAGAATGAACTTCTGAAATCTAGGTCATCTTATGCCCTCACCATATGCTGCAGCAATTATAGCCCCAGGAATTCTTATTACAAGAAAGACTCAGCCATCTGAGATATTGGTATCTTGAAGAAGGGGAAGCTGTGTAGAAGTGATGAAATAGCCCTGAGCATGACTTGTTAAAGCAACTCTGTTACAAATTATTTTGAACCTAAAGTCTGAAAAGGCTAAACGGTTGTCAAAAGGGTAGTTACTACTTTGATATTCTCTGCCTGTGCTTATCAGGCACTAACAGAATTCCATAGATACTGAGCAGTGGACCTGATTTTAAAGAGAGATGTGAGGATATAGAAGAGGGTACTTGGGAGAAACAGTAAAGACAAACAAGTCTAGAAAATATCTAATCTCTTAAAGGCCAAAACTTGGGTTATTTTGCTTAGCTGAAAGAGGAAACCAATGCTAGTCATCCATCTCTAAGTTGTTATAATATTATCTAAATGCTGTTCAGTTCTGTCTCCCCATCCTCTTTTTTGAGACATCAGAACTTCACATAGTATCACTTAGGTGTGCCTGGATTGTTTTGTTGCCTCAAGAAATATTCTTATTTCATTGGAAAGACTGCCCCTCCAAGAAGTAATGAAATTTCTTCTTTGCCACTGGTACATTTCTAAAGAAGGGACCCTAATTTTGCAGTCCTGTTTCACCACAGTGAGACAGTCTCCAAGTTGTGTGTACTCTGTACCACTCCACTAAGAGTCCGAAAATGAAGAGAAACTGGATTTGTGTGTGTGGGGGGGGGGTGTTGTAAATGATTCTGGCCTGGCCTTTCCGGGCCTGAACCAGAGGTTTTGGTCCCACTCTCAGCCCTTCTTAGCCTCAAATAATCACACACAGGTATATATTATTTTTACACTGATTGACCTAGGGACCAGGCATATAATTTGCTAGACTCCTTCAATTCAACTCAACCCATCTTGTTCAGCCATGCGGCTCATTACCTTTTCTCAGAGCAGCATTTCCTCTGCCTCTCCCGGCAGCTCCGACTCTGGCATCTGTCTCTGGCAGCTCTCTGGTGTCTGTGTCTGCTCTGAAATGTTTCTGAGATTTTTTAGCCTGGTAGCCCTGCCCACACTTCCTGTTTGCCTTTGGCCAATCAGCTTTTATTAAACTCATAGGTGGGACAAATATTTACATTATCAGCATAATCCCACTACATGGGGAGGTAGATAGACAAGTTAGGAGGACAGGGAGTTTATCCGCAACATCTCTGATCAGCTCTTACATCAGACCCTAATGCTAGGAAACATGGATAGGAAAGGTCCAGAATCCCCCAGGACTAACTCCAGCATAGAGTGGCTTAAATGCAATTCTTCAAAACCGCACACTGCCAACTACTGGTGGAGACCCTAGGATCCTTCTTGGCAAGATTCCAACCTTGAGATTAAAAGTGGTGGTCTTTGGCTTCATTGCACAGGTTCCACAGATTTCTTCCCCTCAATGAGCAGCCCCCACCACACCACACCTAAGCCCTAAAGAACTAACTGAATATCTGGGAATGTCTAACATACATAGACTTTGAAATAGGGTTGAAAATCCTAGTGTTGAGAATAGGGAGCGAAGAGCTCCCTTGATAGTCAGCTCTGTGTCATTATAAAAACTTCCTGGTAAATCAGCTTATAAAGGGAAGACATTTACTCTATATTTTTACAATTATTTTAAGTTATGTGTCTGTGTACATGTTCATATGCATGTGCATCTGTGTGTGTGTGTGTGTGTGTGTGTGTGTGTGTGTGTGTGTGTTGGTGTGAACTGCTTAGAGCTGGAGTTAGACCATTATGAGCTGCCCACCATAGGTTCTTGGAGCAGAACTGAGGTTCTTTAGAAGAACAGGAAGTGCTCTTAACCACTGAGCCATCTTTCCAGTACTTGCTTTGTGACTTTAAAGGGCTCAATCCAGATTACTTGCTCTTGTGCTTATGATGAAGCAGAATATCATTGCAGGAGTACAAGAAGGAAGAGTGTTCATAGCTGGAAACAAGAGAGAAAAAGAAAAGAAGCCAGAAACCCAGCATGCTCTCCATCACCACTAACGTCCTCCTATTGGTCTCCACACCATAAAGGTTCTGTGACTCCCAAGTGTCTCTGAGCTGAGGACAATGTTTTCAATACATGTTCCTTCAGGAGATATTTAAGGTCCAAACTATAAAGCTCTGATAGAATCAAATCTATAATCTATCATATGCATTCCTTGGGCTGGGGGGGAACTTGTGATGGCTTACAAGGACACATGTAAGATTACAAAAATAATAGTAAAAAAAATGTAGTGAAAGTGTTTAAGTGGAATGGTGACATACAGCTTTAAAAATATAAGAAAATAAGTTTGCTTTTGCTTAGCTTGGAGAAGAAATCATGCCTACAGATGAAGCAGGTCAATTTGGAGTGATAAACCATTGCAGAAGAGTATCACTGAGAAATTAGTCAACCTTCGAACACTGTCTGTGGTGCCTAAAAGTACTTTCTGAATCCCTACCAACTGATTAAATACTCAGACTACAGAGCTCCAGGGAAGCGTGACTTCTCCAGGCCTCAAAATGTAATTCTTTTGTTTGGTCTAAGAACTAACAAACCAACCCAGAACAGCTTCTGCATGACCCGACCCCAGTCTCCAGTCCAGTCTATCTGAGCCACAGGAGGCTACTCACTATGGCTTTTGTTTATTGGTTCACATCACTCCTCTATTTGTTCCCTGTGTCATTTTATTTTAGAGAGCTTTGGATCAACAGCCAACTATAAAATATAGACACTCTGAGCCACTGAGGAGTTTGGCTCCTCTCATCGTTGTTAATAAAGAGAATGAATGAGCAAAAGACAGTAACACAGAAATTATACAGCAAGAGTTCATGAGAACCCTGAACCCTGGGCTCATCTGAGTTCATGTAGCAGTGTGTGGGCAGGAATCCTATGGCTCCCTCCCTTCTTCTGTCCAGGCCTTGTTTGGGTGTGGCCCAGCAGAGAGCTAATCACTAAAAAGGGGCTTTAGTCAGAGGCTCCAGGGGAACTGAAGCCTCCATGTGCTTCCCGCTACAGATGTTTCCTTCTTTTTTCCTAATGAATCCAGCTCTGCTTCATTCTTCAAGGCTCCTTTCAGGTGTCTTCTACCATGTCCCAGGGCATTGCTATTGGCATTACCATGAATCTTTTTTTTTTTTTTTGAAGTCTGACATACTTTAATCAATTTCTCATAATTCAGGGATTAAAGTTTTTGTTAGCCTTTTCACAAATCTAAGTCTTCTTCCCCCCAAAGTGATGGACTCATCAAGATCAGGTACACATGAGTGGAAATGCTCAGGGCCCAAGACAGTGTGACTGTGGTCCAGACAGGAATGTGTACAGGAATCTGTTCAGTGATTTAGAATGCTTTGGGAACTAGGACTGAAATGTGAGGTACTCTGGCTTCTTTCCTGTTCTTCCCTTCTCTTTCCATTAATATTGAGTGACTGCCACTTAGAATGCTCATGCTAAAATGTCAAATGAAGCAAATGCATCTGTAGCAAAGTAATGCCCTGTGGGATGTTGCTAGTGATGTGTAGAGTGGCTGAGCATCAATGTCATTCTTTCTCAGCATGTGCTTGCCTTGTTCTTGGCCTTCCACAGTCCTGCATCTCTGGAAGAAGCTACTTTCATAAAAGTGTTCATTTCCCAGTGGGCAATATCCCCAGCCCCTTGCTGTGAGCCTCTAACAACTTCATAGATATCACTATACTCTTCTTTATTTCACCCTTCAACAAAGGCTCTAAGATAAAGGATATTTGTTAGTTATCTGCATAGACAACATCAGTATTCTGAAAGGAAGACAATTTGCAAAAAAAATTGAAATGAGGGAGTACGTAAGGCTGCATTTTCCTTTGTCTCTTTTCAGTTAGTTGCAACGTGCTATGTTTTAAGGATGATTTCAACCTCATGGCCTTCTTTTCCTTTTCACTCACTAAGTTCTGATATAGACAAGAGTTTATGCTAGTTTCTCCTCATAGATATAGACTTTTAAAAGATAATAAAAAAACTCTTGATAAATTTTATGGTAAAATGTCATGTTAATTCAAACGAAGGTTATCTCATAGTATTAGAAAAAGAAGTGATAGAGAACATTCTTAGGGGCCAAGGTGACATTCAGCTCCTGGTTTCTTACCAGATTAGAACTCCTTCAGCTTCCTATGACAAAACCATAAGTATACTGTCCGCATGGCTCACCTTTGCTGAACTCTTCCTATTGTTCCAAAAAAGATGTTCCTTGGCTACCAAAAGGCCAATTTTTCCTTATGTAACTCACAACCTAATTCTTCTTTCTTCTATAAAACCTTACTCCATCAATAGTGTCTTCAATTCTCCATCACTACACCAATCTTCCCCATCACCAATTTGTCACATTTATAAAACAAGGACAATAACAAAAGTAGCCATTTTTCCCTTGCTGTCTTCTTTCTCCAGACAACTGGTCTACCTTGTTTCAAATACTGACAGCTTCCAGTATCACCTCTTCAGCCTAACTTCTCTTTGTGTTTCTCAAGGTTATTGACATCTCTATGCATATCTCATCTTTGCCCAATTCTACACATGTGGTCTTTGTTCAACTATTTACCTCTCTTGTTCCCTATCTCAGAAAATGAGGCTATCCATTTATAAATGGATACTAAACCAGAAATCTAGAAAGCATTTCTGCTATAGCCCTGTTCTTAGTTTCCTCTTTCAAAGAATATTCTGGTGGTATGTACTCTATAGTGTTCACCTCATCTTTATTGATGTAAGGCCAGGCTTCCTCTTAATAAAGATTTTACTAATCCTGAAATAGACCTTCATTGTCTTGTTAGCCACTAGCATCTAAACCTGAATAATCCAAGATATAAAATATTCATTATGATAGAAATAGCAAAAATAATTAAGGACAGGACATCCTTTCCTATGTTATTAACTGAAATCTGAACTTATTGGGCTGTGCTCAAATATTATCTCCATCAAAATAAACAGAAGACCTGAGATTAAAAAAAGGAAAGAAATCCACTCAGTAGACTGTAAGTCCATATGGGAGGAACATGGCTTGTTCTCTTCTCTCTACCAGAGAATTAATCATTTCCAATATCTACATAAAAAGATCTTGGGCCCAAGGAAATCATCTAGACTATAAAGCATAATAAGACAACAAGAGGCATGTGCAAATTTAGGTTAAAGAGAAGGAAGACTAGTTTAATGAGAAAGAGAAATTACATGGGAATAAACAACTTACTGAGTCACTGTTGAGCTAATGGAAAACATTCTAGAGCACAGACAGAAATCACACTGGAGTGAACTGCCAAGTATCTGCTGTCCCACAATGATAAAGAATCAAAGAAGCAGGATGAACTGAAAGCTTTACTATAACTAAATATGCTATGCATTATATATGGAGTTTTCCAACACTGCCTGTTCGAAGATCTGTATAAGTTAGAAGGGATTTCTGAGACTCCTTTTCTGCTTCCCACCTGACCTTACTTCACAATTATCTAGATAATAATATGATCTAAGTACATTTGTGATGTTGTTTGTATTTATGTATATACTCACATAGACATCTATGTATATTTATATACATATAAACATTCTACCTTAAAGGTTGTACTTAATGACCATAAAATTTTTGAAGAAAAAAAATATGTCATAGCATACATGAAAATATATAGCAATAAATGATATATTTTTTGTTTCCAAATATTATATTGTTTTTCTTAAAATATTAATGTAATATAGGTTATCCTTAGCAAAAAATGAAGATATTAACAGAGATAATGTGCCACCTTTGAGAGAAGCCTTCAGTAATGTAGAATCCTATGTAGGACTTGTGACATTGATTTAAGTCCTGATTCTTTTTCAGAATAACTTCTATGGAGCTTGAAATGGTATTTTATGACATTATTTCCCTTATTATAAGTTTTATACAAAAAATTCTGGACATAAATCCATTTATTAAGTAAATATTTGTGAACATGTGCCAAGTGCTACCTAGACAATACAATGTAAATAGTCAACCAGGCATAGTCTCCTTCTTCAAGGAGTTTGACATATAGCACCAAAAATCTGCATTGTATATGCATTATGATTGGAGTACAAAGAAAAACATTCCTAGGAGAGGCATAGGGGTACATCAGTCTTCTGTGGAGGATATGTGTACCCTCTTTGAAGGGTATCAGATGGCCAGGAATCAAGGAGAAGGGAAAGGAGGTCCATACTGGGCAAAACTCTCTACCAGAATAAGAAGAGTAGTTAGATATAATATTGTGTAAACTAAGTACCCACTGGGAATCGCACATCATGAAGGGCATGTGAACTTTATTAAAAAAGCAAAAAAAATTCAATAAAAAGTTTAATTAATGTATGATTTAAACTAACATATGAATTACACTAATGCATAATTTTGGAAAGCTCCTGCTATATGAAGAATAAATAGAAAGGGAAAAATAAAGAGGTAAAATAGGAGACAGTCAACATATTTGGGAGATGTTAAGTGAGTAGAGTAGGACTTACTGTCTACAGAATGCAGTGCCTGAGATGAGGGAGAACTTGAAGTTTCTGAGATTCTTCACATGTGCCCAACCTCTTGGAAGAGGAGGCAAGAACTGAATCCAGTCTTAAGGCTGTGCACTTACCTGCTTTGAATAGTGTTTTATTTTTATTTCTAACATCCCTTTGTCATATTGATTACATTGAGAAATTGATTTGAACTTTAGATGCACTATGTTCTCAAGTATTGCAAAAGAATCAATTAGATTACATTGGGATGAATTACATTTTCTCCCTAATTTATTACTTGTTTCCATTTAATTCAAAAATTGGAGAGCTTTATGTCTCTGGCATCAACAGCAGCCTAGTTTTCCAATTTGAATTTCTGTTGTGTAAGAATGAAGGAACCTTGACTCCTGGCTCACAGTTAAAACATCACAGAGAATTCTTAACAGATGTCTAAAGCACGTGGATTAAGGGTCAGTTCTCTAAAGGGTGCTTAAAATGTTCCATGCATTTATTCCAGTGTTAGCATTTCCAGCAGCTTTCCCCTTTTATGCATTTTTTCTGCATTGGTGATGGTATGTTCATGCCAAACTTTTGTATATGCAACAGTAATTTATCCAGTACAATAGCACATACCCCAAACTTACTGCAGAAAGGGAAGCCCTCTTTGAGTTCTAGAGAGATAGAAAGGTGTTATTAAAAATCTTGTACTGCTTCTAATGAGTTTGCTACTTGTCTGGTAATGCATCCAAAGAGGCAAATCTAGCCTGGGACCTACACTATGAGCAAACAACCAAAAGCAAGTTAGTAACACCCCATTGTGGAGCAAAAGAAGCACTCTGCATAGAACACACTTGGGCAGAGCAAGGAATGTGGCATCAGATGGCAGCTACTTGGAAGATGTCACTACATTGGATATCCAAGAACAAAATAACATTATTTTGATACTTTTCAGGATCCCCAAACACTTTGCAGCTGCTGAGTTTTTAAGTAGTGAAATAGAACAATGACCCATGGCTGTTAGTTTTGTTCAGTCCCTGGCTGTTTGCCTAGAAGTCCAAATGTTAAGCTCTCTATGCCAAAGAACCTTTAATTGGATCAAATTCTGAAAAGTGGTTTCTGCAGCTCTGCTTTCTGGGTCTTGTAAAAATCATTATCTTTGACTATAAGCTAAAACCTAACAATTACATTGTCCTACCAAAAAAGTTTTAAATTTATAGACATTAGCAACATACATTTAAATATTCTTATATATCAAAGGAAATAAGAATGCTACTAAGAAATTGCAATATATTCTATTTCTTAACTATTTTGTACAATATATACATGCAAAAGAGTGAGTTATGAGTGACATCTAGGCATATGTTCTTCACTCTGAATTTTGTAATTATATCAAAACTATTGCCTAAAATGGAATAACATTACAAATATGTTCTGGATTATATGATTAAATATTTAGAATTCATTTAAAAAGATTGAGTAAATACTTTCTGGGTTTTTTTCAGATTTCTGCTAAAGTTGTAAAGCTAAGAATGACAACAATTTCCTCTACATTATAGAAATCAAGCTAGAGTCATCCTTGTATAGCATGTTAACAATAAGTTACTATCCGTAGGAATCTGCATGCACTGAGGACCAGAGATTGGCAAAAAAGCAAATGGGATTGCAGATATATCTACAGAGCTGAAGGCGCTTTGGCTTCCATTTCTGTCACTGGAAAAAGTTGCTCCATCTACTAATGAATAAAAATAAAGTGTCCTAGAGAACCATATTTGAAACTTGAGTTCTGAATCTCTCTTTTCCTACCTATTTGGAGCTTATTGAGCTCCAAAGGAGCACAAAACACAATTCCTAAAGAACCTGACATGGCCTCAGGTATTTGGAAGCATGTAGGAACCCACAGTATGATGGCATCCTATCTTATGATTTCTGTTGCTGTGAAGAAACACTGTGACCATGGCAACTTTTATAAATAAAACATTTAATTGGCACTGGCTTACAGTTTCAGATGTCCAACCCAGTATAGTCATGTTGGGAAGCATGAAAGTGTGCAGGCAGATATGGTACTGGATTGGAGCTGAGAGGTCTATATTTTGATCTACAGGCAGCTGTGAAGGAGACTGTGAGCCACACTGGGGGTAGCTTGAGCATAGAAGACCTCTAAACCCACCCCCACAGTGACACATTTTCTCCAACAACAACATCCCTACTCCAACAAGACCATAACTCCTAGTACTGCCAATTTCTATCTGCTAAGAATTCAAACACATTAAGTCTATGAGGTTATTCTTATTCAAACAATTGCACAGCAAAGGGAAAAAGGTAGAAGGCTGTCTAGATTCACTGGGGATTCCACAGTTGGAAGATCAAAAAGGCCTGATTGTCCTTCCACATTTGAGCCAGATAAGTGTGTGTGAGTTCTCTGTATATGGTTATTAAGAGAGGTATCATGTTCTAATGAATGGCCTACAGCTAGAGGAGGAATCTACGGGACAAACAGAGATAGAAGCTGAAACAGATTGCCCAAAGAAAGCCAAATTCACCATCAGAAGGAATGGTGAATACATAATAGTGAAGGTGTCTGTGGACATACCTCAAGTGTAGCATAATGGGAAGCCAGTGTTAAGCTATTTCAACTTATCTCTTCATTCTCTCCTATACCATGTGCTATAACCAGAGAAATAATACAAAAGCAAGCAAAGTAAAATTCTTCAAGTGCTAAAAGAATGAAATTGGGTACTGACAGGAATTCTGTACACAAAGGATACTGTTTGACTATTTGAGTGGCTTGGTCCTTTGTGATCTTGAAATGAAACTTCAAATTTAAAGAATAAACAGCAATAGGTCTGACTTACAGCCCTATCATTCAAAAAAATATGACGCATATTTACCATTTACTGCATTTATTCACACTCAAGATGACAACAGCAAGTGTCTCAAACAGACTCATCCCTTCCATGAATTCATGGGAGTCTCAATAATGTCAGACAACCAGTCTTGAACAATCACACATGAATAAGGGAGGAGTCCTGTCAATAATGATCAGAAAAATATATCCCCTCCTTTTCTCCCTCCCTCCCTCTCTTCTTCCCTCCCTCCCTTCCTTTCTCCCTTCATTCCTTTCTCTTTTCCTTCCTTCCTTCCTCTAAGACCAACCCAGCCAAATAAATGAATCTGGAAAGAACAGACAGCAGCTTGAGACAAAGCCAAGTAACATAAGTGGTTATAAAAGGCAACTGCCTTTGGAACCATGGGCTACAAAAGTAGTTTATGAGCTGAATGAAAGCACTAAACACACTGATTACCTAATAAAAGAAAAAGCTGACTAGGAACTGAGTCTCCTGATATAATTAAGAAACATCCAGGCTGCAGCTACGAGTCACCATCATCAACCAAGAACAAGGGAAATCACAACTCAAAGAGACAACTGACTCATGCCTAGGATGCGCAGGTCAGAATTGTTTTACAAGAGCTTAAAAGCAGCTGTCATAAAAATGCTTCCGTGGTCTTAGAAATGTTTTTCAGACAAATTGAAAGAACTAGTTATCCTGACAAACAAACCAATGTTGTTTAAAAGAAAGAATTATAGAACTGAAGAAAAGTCAAGTAAAATTTGTAGCAAAGAAAACAGAAATGACAACAGATGCCATTAGTGAGCTCAAAAATAAATCAATAGAATTCACCTAATACTAAGAGCAATCAGAAAGTCCACTGAATGAAAAAAATAGAGTTTCAGGGATCCATGTACACTAATGAAAACAACCATGAAAGCAACATTTCATTAAGTACAAGGACAAGAACAGCAGAAAGTAGACTGGAAAGAATTTTTAAGAAGGACATATTGAAAACTACCAAAATGAATGAAAGGTACAAAGGCTCTAATTTTTAAAAGTGTGAGAAAGCTGCAAACAGAGTAAGTCCCCCAAACATACTAAGTGCCTTAAAACTAAAATCAGAAAAACAAATATTAAGAGTGCTTCAAGCAAGCTAGACCTGCCTATTTACAAACAAAAATAATTTGTATGATTTCTTAACTGAGTCTGTGGACACAAGAAAGTGTACAATGTTCTTCAAATGCAGCAGGAAAGACTATTAACTGCCAATTCTATATTCAACAAAACTAAACTACTCACCAGAAGTAAATGGAGGCAACGAGGATATGAAGACATTCTCTTATATTTTTGATTGTGAGCCTAGCCTTTAACAGCTGAGCCATCTCTCCAGCTCTGAAGATATTCTCAAATGAAGAAAACTAAGAGATTTCTCTCATCCTGCACACCATTAAAAGTCTAGCTAAAGAAACATATTCAAAAGAATGAATTACCAAAAAGGAAATCTAAGGGCATGAGGACTGGACATTAGGTTCACACCCAGTCACTATCACAGAAATGTTGTCACCCAGTAAAGAGCAACACTAATCACAGTAAGGCTTTCATTCTTCTAGTCTTCTCTCTTCATGTTTGATTCTAGATGAATAACAAGGCAGAGACAGGTGGAGGGTGTATGGACAGAAGGAGGACAGACATACAGACACATAGATAAATGAATGTGTGGTATGGCATTTGGAAAGAAAATGGTCCCTAAAGGGAGAGGCATTATTAGGCAGGGTAGCTTTGTTGGAGTAAGTATGGTCTTTCTGGCAGAAGTGAGTCACTGTGGAAAAGAAAATACATCTGCATAGCTGAACAATGTATGTTGTTTCAAACTAGATATTATTAAAGATTAAAAAGTTAAGTTCAAAAAGTAACAAAGTTACCAGAAGCTAGGACTAAACATTATTAGAGAGAATAGATGTCTTCATAAATTTATTGTTCTGTAAGCACAGGGAGTTTATAGTCCGGAGTCATGTAGAGCTGTGCCCTTAGCATTCACACTCACTGATCTAGTCAGAAGCTGTGCCCTTGGGGTTCACACTCACTGATCTAGTTGGAACAACTTCCATTTCTGTTTGCATTTATGGCAATTTCAGTCAATGAGCATTGTATCTTTTACTTTTATGCAGTCTTATTGTAGCTTATCAAAGTTCAGGCAGATGCAATTGTGTCATGATTTCATACACGGTATATTCAATAGAGAAACACTCTATAGGCTATTCCAGAATTATACTGTTGTGTAGTTTATAGACCTTGCAAATGTGTCAAATACTTAAAAATATTCTTCAAAATGTTTCCTAAATTCAGCATTCCTGTACCCACAATTTAAGTTTAAGACAAGCTTTCCAAGTGAATTAACATATTTTGACATGTATTTGAGGAGCATGATTGTGTCTATTCCCTGACACATCTCTGAACTCCTAGTCAATAGAATAGCCAATGAAGACACAGCTTTTGTACTTAGGTTCTTAGGGTACATGTCAGACATAGTCACTGATGCCTTCAGGATGGTTGAGATTAAAAATGAAGATAAGATAGATTATTTGAAAACAACATCATAAATTTAAAAAGACTTAGAAGTAAAGCTCAGTTCAGATTTTGAACTAGAAATGTGTATTCAGCATATTTATTTTAATTTTTACAGTTCTAGAGATAGAACGCAGGGCCTCATTATACTAGGCAAGTGTTCTACTACTGAACCATACCCAGATCTGAATTACAATATCTGTCTGTCAGTGTACTCATCCATCAATCTGTCTGTGAGAGTGTTAATTATGGACCCATCACCTAATTTTTATATCTTGTGTTTAAGAGTATACACTGACTTATAGTTTGGAGTGAGGAATGTAAGCAATTAAAACTCAACATTTTTAACACCTTGCAACAAGTGAAAAGATAAGTGAAATGGTGACAATCTTTCCTAGGCCTGTCAGAAAAGTGATATTATGTACCTGTTTTCTCTACATCGAAATATCAACTCCTTCAGAGAGGAGAGTTGCTCATTAAAATCAGAAAATAAAAGAAACATACACAGCCCAGGACATACAACAAGCATATAGGACTCAGGAAGTTCCTGAAAATTTCAAATTCATTAAGATTCCACCCTGGGGCTATGTAGCCAGTAACAGTTGGAGGAGATTAGAGATGGAACTCTAAGAATGAAGTTTTTTAGAAGTCTTCACTCATGCTCCTGGGGGCTTCCTGGTGGCATTGCCCTCCTAGAGAGACCCATACATTCTACATTCCTGTAATACCACTAAACTTACTAAATGGGATGGAATTCTTTCTTTGGTCTCATGGGTTCCTCACATGTCCCACGAAGATTCACATGACAGGTTGTAACAGAAACAACTACCATTGTCCAAATGATGAAGACTACTAAGTTAATCAGAGAATTACAGCTCATCACAAGCATAAACTTTGCAGGAACAAGTGCTGAGCTAGGGAAATTTCAGCCATCACTGACAACTTCTGGAAGCTCAGTGTGACCAAATCCGAGAAAGAATTTTATTTAGCCCAGGCACACTTAGTCATTACCTACCAAACTTCTCTGAGTTTTATGTGTAGGAATTCATCTAGGTTATCACAAAAAATTGGGGCTCTTCAGATTCCCTTGGAAAAAAGAAAGGAACCATTCTGGCATATACCAGACTCTCCAAACAAACTATAAGGACAAAACAAGAAAGAGGAAGTCAGGCAGAAAGCCATGGTAAGAGTTAAGTACAGTGCAAAAGCAATGGGACAGTGAAATAAAAGGAGGGTAGATTGAGAGTGCAGTCTGAAGTTACTGCTGACAGAACTTATGTAAACAGGTAGGGTACAGAGCAGGACAGAAGAAGAGATCTTACAGAAAGAAGATGTTTATCTTCAGCAATCAGAACCCTGAACCAATGTAGTAATAGCTTAAGACTAAAGAATGTGCTTCAATCTTAGGTCAGTGTGAGTATGGAAGATTCAGATATCTATCTGTATAGAACCATAAAGGACTCAGTCTAGAGTTCAGGGGTGAGTTTTGGGCTACAGATTTATAATTTGTTAACAAAAATTCCAGACTTAGAGCTTTGAGGTGGAGTAAAACCGTATGCTAACCTGACTGTATAAAAGAAGAAAAATAACAATATGCTTTCATCTTTGAAGAGTGACACAGAAAGATGCAAATGAACTTGGTTCCAGTGAAATGTGACAAGTTCTCTAAACTCACTATACCCTCCAAAATGTATCAGTAAGAAGAAAAAAAAAAGAAAGAAAGAAAAGGAATTGACACAATTAAAAGACTTCTTAGATTCTCTAGTTGGGAAGTACTTTTGGTACAGTACTAAGAATGGGTTAGGAATTCTGAAGAAAGCAGAATTACTGAGCAGCACAGTGGTCCCAACTGGAAATATGAATCCTCTGTAAAACTGGAGGAATGATGGGCTTCACAACAGTCGACTCTGGCTGAATCCAGTGCTTCTCTCTTTCTTTTTCTTCTTTCTCTGTCTCTGTCTCTGTCTCTGTCTCCCTCCCTCCCTCCCTCCCTCTCTCCCTCCCTCCCTCCCTCTCTCCCTCCCTCTCTCTCTCTCTGTCTCTCTCTCTTTCTTTGTTTTTTTAATGTTTGCATCTGCTTTATTAGTAATTGCCAGGAACTGGTTAACTGCTTTGATTTTTCTTTTTTGTATTTAAAATAATTTTCCCATAGCCACCACTGCTCTCCTTCCCACGCCTTTTCCCAGTCCTCCCCCAGCCTCTTCCCTCTTCCCTTTCCCCTGTTCACTTCCCAAAGAGGGCAGTCTGGCATATCCAGTTGAGGTAGGACCCAGTTTGTCCCCCTAGTATCAAGGCTGAGAAAAGTGTTTCCCTGCAAGGCATGGGCTCTGAGAAGTCAGTTCATGCACCTGGGATAAACTCTGATCTTATTGCAAGGGGCTCCACAAACTGCCCGTGCCTACATAAATAGTATCTGAGCATATAAAGAGCAACTCCTTGTCCAAGAGTCTCTATAATTAACATTTATCCTTTAAACCAAAATTAATCAGTATAATAATTTGTAAATAGACACTAGCCCACTAGATTGAACACACAGAAGAAAAAATGAAGAAGATGCAAACATTCCCCAATATGAAGAGAGCCTAGGAAGAATTAGTCATGGGAAATGAATGAAATGGGAGAGGTATAGCACACTTGTACTACCTACAGACTACAAGCACGCATGGTGCTGAGGTTTGGGGGGTACGGTGAGAAACAGAGAGCAAGAGAGGGAGGGAACCCTGGAGGAAATGAGAGAGAGAGAGAGAATATGTAATATAGCATAACTCAGGAAATAGAGTGGGGTCTTCTAAATTTATATAGGACCATCAAAAAATTTAATAAGGATATGAATTTATTTTAAAAGCATACTAAGATAAAGCTACAAAATAATTGCTAAAGTACTAAGATAAATTGGTAGTCCTGTAATGCATCTAAGCAGATTTTGAGCAATGAGGACCAAAAATAATTCAACTGAAAGTCATGTTAATGTTTCAGAAGGAATACTACAATGATGCTCTGAATTACTAAAAAGCATGGGTATCCCAGCACTCAGTGACACCTAGTGAGTTCAGGCAGAGATAATCATTATTAAACTAAATGTCCCCTTGAGTGGGATTGGTGGCCTTTTAGAGGAAACCTAAGTCACACTTTATCTAGAGCACTTAACAATAGTGGCACACAGCTAGTGGGCGCCTTCTCAAAGCCAAACTCTAGTGTCGTAGCCCCTTCCAGACTTCCTAATCTCCAGAAGTGCGAATGATAAGTCCCTGGTGTTTGGACGTCACCTAGCTGATTGCACTTTTCTAGAAGCCTTAACTAACTTATATAAACAAGCATAAGCAGAGCTGGAATCCTTGATGTCAAGTGAGAGAAAGGAAGAGCCCAAATCAAGAAAGAAATGAGCCCAGGACTCAGAAGATTAAACTGCATTTAATGAACCTTTGACAAAGATAACACTAAAAAGAAAATTTGTGATTATACTTTAAGAACAAAGAATACTCCAGGCATTGAGACAAGGGAAGAAAATCCTTTCCTTAAGGACTTTTATTTCCCTTTGCATGCTGCTAATTTCCTACATTCTTTGGGTTTCTTATAAATACATGCTATTTCTATAAAATATGAGTACTCATAGTTTTGGCTTTTAAATTTAAAAATGGGTGTTGGAAGCTCACTTAATTTCATCCTTTGTCTCATTGTTGATTTTGTTTCTCTTTGGTGCCACACCATCACTGACCAGTGACACTAACAAGCAATAAAATAGAAAGCAAGAAATCTGAGGATGTGCTCAGAAGTCTAGCATAGCTACCTCATAAAGTGAATGGAATTTAATTGTGAATAACTGAGAGTTGAGAGTACTGGGGGATAGTATCTCAATTTTATTTTATTATTTTTTGCTCTTTAAATTTATTTCTTTTTATTGAAAATGGATTTTTTCCCATAAATAGTTTTATTATTGTTTCTCCTCCTTCTAATCTTCCCAGTTCCTCCAGATCTTGCCTCTCCAATATTCTATAGTCTCCCCCATGACCAGAGTAAAGGGCTTTGTCACATCCGGCTGTGTGGGGTGGGGGAAAATAGAGCTGGTGCCCATTATGTTTTTATTGTAAGAATACATTCCAGGTCGGGACTCAGAATCCCAAGAATGCACTCTCTTCCCTGTGCAGTCATTTGCTGCTCTGCAAGGTAGATGCCAACTCTTTTTCCTACTTGCTGAGGAAAGATCAAGGCAATGAAAGAATGCTCCCTAAGATGGAGAGGAATGTCTTTAATATTCATGTTATTTGTACATTGATATAGACCCTCTAACAATTTAATAATATAACACATTTGAAATTCAACAATACATGCTCTTCTATCTGCTCTTTTTTTTTTTAGAGTAGTAAATAAGCTTGTGTTTGCCAAATTCTCTCATGATTCTGAGGTGTAGGAAGCTGACTGTGAAAGTATCTTTTCCATTGTTTCCTGGTTTTTTTTAATATATATATATAAAGTCATGCTTAGATATTGGTCTTCGAGTATGTTTTCACTGCCCTGTCACAGCTTCCAAGTGTTTCCCATGAGTCATTACAACTGTGAGGCCTGCATTCCAACCTTTTTGTAATAGGCACCTGTAGCGGGAAATCAGGAACTATATATGTGAACGATCGCGTCATAGGACTGGAGACGAGCGGGGCGTGGTTAACTGAAAAGGATTCCGGAAGTAGACCTTCGAGGGAAAGGACCAGGACAGGAAGTCATCATTCTCTCCAGAGAATTCCCCGACCGGGTGCGCAGTTCGGCCCAGCTGCCCGGGAGTTCGGACGTACAGTGTGGGGATGAAGAATCTTCCTTAGAAAGGCTCCGGCGCACTGCAACCTCATCCTGTCATCTTCTCTTAAAACCGGCTCTGTTTTGTAAGCGATTTTCACAAAATAAACCCCGTTTAAAACATATCTCAGGGCGGGTTTTTACCGCGATAGGCACCTATTTTTATTTTTCAGAGATATGATAAAATACAACATTGTCATAGGGATAAAATAAATAGCACATTCGACATAGTCTCTGCCCTAGCCTTTTGCCATTTTCTCATTGGCATAGAGAACTTGGCATAAACTATTGTACAAGATGATACCAAAGTTACAAGAGAATTTGCTCTGGATTTAGAAACATCACTCTATACCATTTTTTTTCCCCACATTTATAAAAACAGCCATTCCAAAATTCTAATTCACCAGAAGAACTGTTGTGGCTTCCCTCAACAGGGTTCTCAACAAGCCTAGCATATACCAGCCATACCAAATCCTAGTATTTTGACAGTGTGATAGTACAAGGAACTCAAAGGGTCTTCATTGCCTTCTTATCACTGATGAATGCCTAAGACAATCATTTTACAGAACAAACATTCATTGTGGCTCACAGTTTGAGAAATTTTAGTCCACAATCAGTGACCTATTACTTTTAGGTCTCTACAGGGTATGCTGAATAGCAATGGTGGGGCACACTGTGGAAGAAACCACCCATCTTTTTAATAAAAGGAAAAAAATGAAGAGGAGTGTCTAGTGTCCCACAGATATTTTGGAGCACACCCCAATGACATAATAGTGCACCTCCAAAAATATGTGACCCAGTAATCCCAGGACATGTGAGAATTACATTTTATTTTAAAGAATGAATATATATATTCATATATAAATGATATATAAATGTGAGCAAGTTAATGTAAGTAAGAGAAGGGTCACTTTCTGGATTAGCTGGGTTAACACTAAATGGAGCCTAATTAGAGATACCCAAGGCAGTTTAGAGATAGAAGATAAGATATAACAAGACCACAGAAGCAAAGGCCAGGGTCATGAGACAAGGAATGGCTGGTGCTATGTTTCGCTAAGGTTTCTTGTTGACCACCTTGAAGTATATTTCTGACCATTCATCTCAAAAGCATAGAGTAATGTTAGTTAGCCCCACTGAGCTTTGAGGAAGGAGCTGTCTAAAGCTGACCTGGTAAGGCATGTCACAAGCTATATAGAAGGACATGCACAGCAAGGGATTTCCCCATGGCCCTCCAAAGCCATGAAACTAATACTACAATGTTTTAGGAATGAAAAGACAAGCAGAAATATAATTGAAAATGAATGAGACTCATCCATCTTATACTCTCTGTTTTTTGTTATTACAAAGGCCAGTGGAGTCAGTAACAAGCAATCACTTGTGTGCCTTCCCAATGAAAATAACTAACATCCTTTTCATTCCATACCTTCAACAGAATTTCTCAAATAGCTTCTTAGCCTAAAAACTAGTTGCAAGATCCAGCAAAAATAAGAGTGAAGAATTGTCTCATGGACTCAAGTGCTGCCTCAGCAGTTGAGGGCACTTGTTGCTCTTTATGGGGTCCCAGGTTTGAGTCCCAGTACCCAATCATGGTTGACAACCATCAATAAATCCAGTTCCAGGGAATCCAACATTTTCATCTGACCTTGCTGGATACTAGGCACACATGTAGCACACATACATACATACATGCAAAATACTTAGTACATACAAAATAAAATTCAGAAAAATGTATTAAAGAATATCTCCTTTCAAAATATCTTATTTACCACAATCCTTTCATTTCAATCTGTGCCATTAAAAGCCCATTATCTATACAGAAAATGATCCTGCCTGGTTACCCTCAGCTCTTGGCTGGCTGGAGTTCTAAGCCTCTGTTTTTCCGCATTGGGTTACAATGCACGCAGTGGAAAGTAATATTTTCACATCAGAAGTTGTTGAGGGTGATAAATGATCACAGTTACAGGTTATATTCTGAGAAATCATGTCATTCAATACTCATTTGGGTTTGTTTCATCAATTAAAGCATGGTACATCAACCAAATTATATAGCTTTGACCCCAGTGTTACAGAAATAAAATAGGTAGCACATTCAGAGCAGGCTCCTCCTCACCTTTTGCTCTTCATTCTCTGACACAGGAAACCGGGCACAGACAGGGTTGTACAAGATGATGCCAAAAGTCAGTGGCAGAATTTTGTTTAAAATTCAAAACATCAAGCTATATCATTTTCTTCCCAATGCACATTTATAACAGAATCCATTCCAGAATTCTAATGCTAAAACCACCAAGCAAGGATTTCTTAGGTTCATAAAAAAACAAAATAAAATTATAGCAACAGATATACAGAACCTATTCCAAGTCTTTGTCTTGGGGGTAGTAAAGAGTTGGGGTTTTGTTGTCATGGAATTTGCTTGTTTTTGAGACAGTCTCACTAAACAGCATAGGCTAGCTTTGGACTCACATCTTTCCCACAAGTGCTTCCCAGGCACTCAGATCAAAAGTATCCACCACCAAATCTGCCTTAGCAGATGATTTTGTCCCTTACTTTTTCTAGGTGGCTGTGGTCTACTCACAGATTGGGCACAAATTGCCTGGGTAGACACGTGGTAAAGCATCTATGGAGTGTCTGCCATGCTATGACCATAGACTCTTCTGGGCCATGTTCAGGACATAAACTCCAGTATAGGAGGCCACTGTGGATATTACAGATCTGGAGTAGATGGAGTCAAGCTCTCCAGTACAATCACCTCATCATTTTCAACCTTCCCATCCCTTCTTGGCTTGAAATGGATTTTTTTTAGAATAGTTACACATTAGTCTTCAACGTATTTCAGGAAAGAAGAAAGGCAAGGAAAGAAACACCTCACATCCATAGGAAGTATCAAAACCTAGCAGAAAAGAGGGCTTTTAAATTATGTAATCAGATAGTTTGGAAGTCTCATTCCATTTGCTCTCACAGCCACAGTTAGAGGTAATTACCTATCAGCAGCCTGGTTCTTTGGGTGAAAACTATTCACTACTTTAGAAGTTGTATAACTTGTAGAATTTTAAAAATAAAATGGAGACAAGAAATGAGACTTTCATAATCCCACTCTAACAAAAGAGCTCGGACACTTCAGAAAGGAATTCAACTTATAAGTCTAGAGTGAGGAAGTTGAACAGAAAAAGACCACCAGGGGTTTTGTCCCAAACAAAGAGATAATCTGGATGCAGAATCCATTGAGAATCACAGGAGAGAGGAAAGATGCCCCCATCAGCAAATTGAGTCCCAGGTTCTGGTCTAGTAAAAAAGGCTGCAGTTTTGTCCCATTACTAAAAAGACCTTTATCAAAAGCCCTGAAATATGTGGAACCCCCATGGATGCCTTTTTAAGACTAACAACAGCAGAACACATCAGGTAGCTGTTCCCAGGAAATCTCTGCAGGAGGTTAGACCTGAGTAGCAGTGATACTGTGCTAGTGACCCAGCAAGCACAAATTCCGTCCTCTGCTTAGAGAGGGTATGTGCTGAGGGCCACAGGTAGGGCTACATGATGGAGGCTGCTTGCAGCTGAATGAAGAGTAAATAACGTAATGATTCATTAAAAGCAGGCGCATAAAGAAGACACTAGATTCTGTAGGCACATTAGGAGGGAAAGGCTCCATCAAGGAAGAGAAATGGATCAAACCTGAAAAATGTCCAGCAGTCAGTCCTAATTTGGAAAGTAGGTAAAAGGTATCAGCTGACAAAAGGGTTTTTAAAGCATAACTTTGAAGATGGGACAGTTATGAAATTGCAGTGTACTATATTTGTGAGGACCTTTTATATGCAGCTCTTACTCATTTCCTTTAATGTCCAAACACTCTTATTAAAGCAAATCTTGATAAGAATTTCTAGGGCCCTTGTCCCTGAAATAATCAGGACACAAAAGGCCTCAGGTATTCATTCTTTTTATTATTATTTCTATTATAGGGAGACAGGAGAATGAACTCATCCCAGGACATGGGTCTTCATAATGCAAAACACTGCACTGAGTTTTTTTACAAAAGAGAGAGGAAAGAGGCCTCAGTGTGGAAGTTACACAGGTCCAGCTCTATCTCCAGGGTAAGTACACTAACTGGCTGACTGACAGCTAAAAAGGCCTTTTTTTTTTTTTTTTTTTTTTTTTAAGCTGTTGTTGTTCACTTTAGTTCACCCCCCCCCTTTGCTTTTTCACTCCATAGCATTGGTTCTTTTGCCACCAATCTCTGTGGCCAAGGGCAGAGAAATATTCTTGTAGTCCTATTGTAAGACTATTGAAGATGGCAGATGTATACAGCCTTGAACATGTGTGTGTGTGTGTGTGTGTGTGAGAGAGAGAGAGAGAGAGAGAGAGAGAGAGAGAGAGAGAGAGAGAGAGAGGGAAAGACACAGAGAGACTAAAAACATAGAGATAGAAAGACAGATGGGAAGGAGACAGACAGAGAGAGAGAGAGATTAGCGGTTGAGGGCTGTGTTTTTATCTCCCACCACCTTATTTTTGGAGATTAGATTCCCACTTAAACTAGCTAACCTGTCTGGCTTGAGGACTCTAGGGATCTTCCTGTCCGTTTCCCAGTGTTGGGTTGACAGATGTTCACAGTTAGTCACACCTGAATTTCACAGTGGGTTCTAGAGATGCTAACTCAGTCTTCCTGCTTGTACACCAAGTCCTTGGCCAGCTAACTGGGGCCCAAACTTCATATTCTTTAAAAAGATAATCTTACTAATTCTGAGAATTTCATATAATGTATTTTGATCATATTTATATCCATCACTCCTCCATTATCCTGTGCCACCACTCTAGCCCCCCAACTCTGTACACTTTATTTTAAAATAAGCTATTAATTCCAACATGAGCTGTCCTCATACTTCTGGGTGTGAGGCCATTCACTGGAGTGTGATCAACTCCCTGTCAATCATCCATAACTCCTTAATTAGAGGTGGAGCCTCATGGACTGCTTCCTACTCCATGCTACAATGGTGACTGGCCTGACCTTTCCCAGTCAAGCATAACTGTGAATTCACAAGTGTGGTGCTCCTGTCCTGTCCTGTTCAGAAGACAGTTTTACTTGGGTCCTCCCAGACCTCTGGCTGTTACAATCTTTCTGCCCTCTTTTGCTGTTCACATTCTAAAAAAAAAAAAAAAGAAAAAGAAAAAAAAAATCAAGAAGCAAAATGTTCACCGAATGGCACTCACTTCAGGTAATGTCAAATCATCACTCCAGGAAAGATGAGAAATAAGAATTTTCTCTTCCCAACACACAACCCACCCATAGTCTCATGTCTCACTGCCATTTGGTTCCTTTCAGTTAGTATTTTCAAGGTCCCATGGGTTGGCTTTTTTTTTTCACATTTCTATCATTTCCTCATACCAAAGTCTCTTCCCCACCTAGAAGGCTGCTGCACTGCCCTCTGCTGGTAGATCTGTGCGCTGCACATCATAGCTGAACCCCGATACTCTGTACATCAGAGTCAGAGCTGTAATTTATAGTATTCTTCAGACACTCAGCTCCCTGGGATGGACTCTGTCAGGCCAATAGACTTGCCTGATCAGAAATGTCATCGTCTTGGGAACACCTTAGGCCTTATTGCACTGCCCATGATTGACAGCAATTCACTGTAAAAATGAAGTCTCCTTGATTCCTTGTAATTGTTTTTTGCTCTTCCTTCTGAACCCCAAGCAGATTAAAATGAGAAACCTCCATGAAGAAGTGACTCCGTGGTTAAGAGCACTTGTTAATATTGCAGAAGATCAAATTTTTGACTCCCAGAACCTTCATGATCACAAAAAACCATTTGTAACTTCAGTTCCAGGCCACCTGAAACCCTCATCTTACTTCTAGGGGCAACATACACATACAATGCATATACATACATTTAGGCAAAAATACTCATTTACTAAAGTAAAGTCAGTACTCTTTTTTTTTTTTTTTTTTTAGAAAATAGAAGCAAAATAGTAAATGGAATGGCTGCAGAAATTATTTAATAACCAAGTTTCATTCCAACTCAAGGGGAAAATCCTGCTGCCTGAAGCCAGATAATTTTTGCCTTTCAAGATAGGGATTACTAAATACCAGGGCTATCTAGTGTTGCCCACGCATGCAACATGCTGCTTCAACCGGAAATGAGTAGAAAGGTAATTCCTCTTACTCATTCCCCAAATTCCAAGGTTAGACCCCCGAATCCATCTTTCTTTAGCTAAGCAGAGACATCAGAATAACTAAGTCCAACAGTAGTCTAGATATTAGCCTCTTCCCACGACTATTGAAGATAATTATTTTAGCCGAAATTATCCTCTAAAATAAATTGGACTATTTTTTTTAAAATTGTTATATAAAGTTGTTACTAAGGAATATGGAGTAGTTTCCCCTCAAATTGCCACACTTTCGTAATTTGTTTCTACTATGCAAAACAGTGTCTTCTGAACAGGACAGGACCGCTGTATTCACGGACCCACAGCAGCTGAGGCTGCCTCCAAAAGAACTGTGTAAGATCAAGCAGTCAACATTCCATCATGGAGGGAGAAGAGGTTCATGAGTTCCCTTCCCTCACTAAGGAACAGTGAATACTTGATCTCTTTGAGATGGAAGTCAGTTTTCTTTGAGGATGTGGCTCCTACTAGACTGGCCAAGTTCTAGTACATAGTCATACACCCAGGGGCATATGAACAGCACCAACTGGAAATGATAATTATTCACCAAAAAAAGAGGAAAAAAAGTTTAAGTATTTAGGGAAGTGGAGGTGCATTAAGTAGGAGTTGGGGTGGGTAAGTATGATCAAAATGCATTGTACAAAATTTCCAATGAATTAATACAATATTACATTTTTAAAATTTGTATTCTGACATTTCCAGGAGAAGTTAACTTTCTCTTGGCATTGTATTTGCCCTTTGCTTGTCTGTCATCCAAGGAAGACAAGCCTGAGTGACATTAGCTACCTTAGCAGCTCTCAATCTAAATATAAGTAAGTGCTGCCAAGGGCCACCTTACCAGAGTCTCTGGCTGAAGACTGATGGGAAGAGAAATGTATCTCCAAGGCGTTGCACTGACAGCCACTCCATGTAGCAGTTACCCTCCTAAGTCAAAGTCTAAAATCACAAGCCTCATGCTCAGACTTTCTTATTTTACAAGTGAGTAGATCAGAATAAGCTGAAAGATTCCTCCATTAGCATCTTAGTGAGACAAAAATACTTCTTTCCAATCTTGACTGGACACTCATGCTATAAACTCAAAACAGAGAAACTATTTCTAAGAACCAAAAAGAAAAAAAAAAAGAATTGAACTGTTAGAAGTTGCACCTAAGACTGGTCATGAGATGCTATGCTGCTCACAAAATGAATCACTGGATTGACCTGCTGTGTGTACTGGCAGGGACATGTCATATTCAGGGACATTTCTTAATATGTAAATCACTTTTGATGTTTTTGTGATGCTCTGAGTCATGGCTCATCATCTTCTTCCCTAAATTATTTCCTTGACATAGTTGTATGACTGCATAAGCCACTCTCAGAAGCCACAAATGGAGCCAGTTAGTAAATAAAGCTCTCAAAAGCAGCAAGTCTGGCTTCTGCTCACCTCATGAGACAGAGGCTCGAAGCAGGGTGGTCGGCTCTGTTGGTTTGCCCATGCTGACCCTGTTTAGCTCTAGCACTAACCAACCATTCCTTGTTCTGATTCATCTCTCATCACTGCCAACAAGCAACACAAAAGAACCAATCTGTGATCTTATCCACTTATTAGAACCCGAGAAAAAGTGGACATCTGCCTCTTTATAGATGTCAGACTCAATCATAATCATGAGAGAAGCTAGAGTTGATAGCCAATTAACTACTCATGCTTTACCCCCAACACCAACTGTGCCTCATGTAAATAAAAAAAAAAGTATTGGATAGATCTGTTCAAAATAGCCTATTCTTGCTCAGAAAGGAAATTCCACAAGCTAAAGTAATAAAAACTTAACTCTGAATTTGCCTTTGCTTAGAAGATACGAGAGAACTGAGTTGTAGACATTGGTTTCAGTTCTGTCTCACTTTTTTCATTTCTATGAATAAAATCCTCAGTGGAAGCAATATAAAAATGAGATGGTTTATTTAGCTCATGCTTTCAGAGGATCGACCTACTATGGTGGCAAAGCAAAGCAAGTGGCTTCAGTGCTAAGAGAACATGCGACAGAGGTCTTCACATCCCAGACAAACCAGGAAGTCAGCAAGACTGGAACAGGAAGTGGTATGAGCTTCAAGGGCACACTCCTAGTGGCCAGTTTCCACCAGCTAGGATACAGATGCCAAAAACATGACTCCCAAAAGAGTTACCACATGGAGACCAAGAGCTGAAACTATGATCCTATATGGGACATGACAGATAGAAACAGCAACAGTCTTGCCTTTTGTTTGTTTGATTTGGGTTGTTTGGTCTTGTGGGGTATTTCTGTTGTCATGGCTGCTGCTGCTATTTGGAGACAGAGCCTTACTAAGTAACTCAGACTGACCTAGAATTTATAATCCCTCTGCCTCCTGTTTCAAAGTACTGGGATTACAGGTATATAACTCCACACTTGGCTTTTTAAAAATGAATTATTATTCAGCAAAAGTATGTTGCTAAGAAGAAGGTATTTTATTAAATTATAAACTATTTTAAGCATACAAAAATAATTTGCCCTTATGTAAGTATGAGGAATATTTCCAAAATATTACATTAATAATATTAACATTTAAGGACACTAGACTGCAATCATTATTTCACATCTTTTCAAATGATATAAAATATTAAGATATGGTCCCAGTAGCCAAGCCTCACTTTCCTCTCTCTGCAGAAGAAGCACCTCTCTGGAGGCAGATCTGTCCCCATGTGTGGCTTTGGTATTTGCTTCACACATGTGGATTCATCTTCATACCGCCACTGGCGTCCTGTAAAATTTTGTCTCCATAGTATTTTTCTCAAGATCTTCAAGTTCACCTAGTTAACTTTACAAATGGGCACACAAGAAATAAACCATAATAAAAGAATGGAAAGATGTTTTACCCTAATTAATTTAGCATGGTTTTGTCTAATTAAGTAATAATTTATGTTTCTGGTAAGACATACTTATACCTTTATCGCGAGGCCATAAAAACAGTTTTGAAAGTCCTTCATACATTGCACTCTAGCAAAAAAAAATAAGTTCACACTATAAATGCTTCCACATAATTAAGAGCATCAGAATCTGATATATGGTTTGACCTCAAGAGAATTACATGACATATCTCTCCCTAAATGTAATGAATCCACCTCTGGGTTTTCTTCCTATAGCCATATTCTGCAGTCATCTGGCCCATGTGCACATAAGTTTTGCTTTTATCCACATTTAATCAAAGTGCCCTTTACAAAAGCAGAGATGAAGCCTTGTATTTATTAGTGGCTGCTGATACAGGATGCCTAAGAGCTTAGCAAATAACAGTGCTACAGTTAAAAACAAGACAAATTTGATTTTGAAACAGATGGTTCAATGTTCTTTCCCTTCAAAATATTTTATCAGTCACTGTTAAGATAGATCTGATGACGACAGAATTATCTGTCTATAGAGAAATAATAATGCTAATGTTCCATTTGATGGTGTAAGTGGACCAGCACCAGTATATTTACTAACCAACTAAATTCAGTATTTTATAGTGAAATGTAGTGTGGTCCTAAGAACAAGCTTGAAAATGATGTACACTTTCTGTGCATCAGTTTCCTCTTATTTAAAGTAACAATTGTCTCATAACTACTAATAAGTTGCCACAGGTAAGCCTATTTCCCAGTAGCCTTTAATAAATATAGCTGTTAATGTCATTATACCAAACATTCTACACAGAAACACTCTCCATTTTTTTCTAATAGTTTTTCTCTGATTCTTTTATTACCCTTCTTCAGCTTCCACCTGCCCCCTAACTAATGTTGATTCATTCCCCCTTCATTATTGACTCCATAATATTTATTCACCTAGAATTATACAGTGGATCCATATATTTCCTCTTCTGCATGTTGTTTTTTTTACATTCTGTAATGCTCCCTACACCTGCATCCTTTAATCCCATCTGAGAGCTATAAGCAGAAACACCACTGTGTCCAACATACACACATCTAAAGAGGCTGCTAATGTGTGTCATTCTCTCACATTGCTTTCACTTGGAAAGAAGCAATGACTGTCATTTGGGAGATTTTACGTGACAAAAATGTATTCATTTATCCCTTATAGCTTCTCTAGAGTCATAATTACACACCCATTCAATCAAGAGCAAAGAAGTTAGTGATGAGCTGGAGAAATGACTCCATGGTTATAACTGTTTGCTGATCTCACAGAGGACCCACATTTGATTCCCAACAGCCATGCTGAACAGTTCACAACTGCCTGTAACTCTGGCTTTAGAGGATTCGGTGCCTCTGGCCTCCCAGGACATCTACATTCACATGCACAAACTCACACATAAACACACACATACATGTAAGGGTAAATAAATAACCTAAAAATATAAGTTACTGATTTAACCAAAGCCATGTCTTTGCAAAAGAAGCCATAACTGGAAATCAAACATATAGCAAAATGTATCATAAAGGCACTGAAACACAACATCTTAGACCTTGAGCTTAGCATTATTCCCACTTCTGATTTCTCCAATGTCCTTAGTTATGGTCCCTTTTTTCTATTCTACCATGTCACAGCCTACCATCTACTTTGCATCATGTTTTATGATTTGCATCATTTACTTCATCATGCATTATCTACTGGAAATTTTCTTTCATAATGCATCCCAGACTCAGCTTTCCCAGAACATCCCATCTTTCCTCACTTCAGATACACACACAAGAGCAATCTCTAAAATTTTCTTACTTCTGAGTTCTAAGCAACAGACCACCTTTCACAGGGTCTGTTATTTTTTAAAGTTTGCCTGAAAGATGTATAGTACCTAATTTCAGCTGTTTTTAAGTCAGTTTGGACAAAATATTTTCATTCTAATATCTCCTCATGCTTTCAAACATCACTTGAATCTCTCTCCCATACTGTGAGTGATTAGTCATTGAATTAAAGAACTCAAACATGTACAGTGAGCAAGGGAGCATAGATCTAATAACACCCAGGAATGACGGGCTTACAGAACTTCTGTTCAAATGGCTATGTAGAGGCTCCATGTGAATGTCAATATGAAAGCTGTTTCTCATTACAGAAAAAAAGCCGAAACTTGTCATCAAATTATCACCTTCATGGGTTTTTGAGAATTCAGGAAGATGAAAAAGGTTGGAACTCTTATTATAAATAGGAAGATGGATTTCTAAGAAAGTCTTAGGGTTTCTTTGGAAGCCAAGTGGAGATAAGGATGTGGATAGAGATACTTTGTGTAGAGAGTGTGTGAACATGCAGGGCTGAGGGACAGGACAGGATGAAATATAGCACCATGGCAAAGGCCTGAACTCTTACCCTCATTGGTTGACAATATATGCTGGCATCAGAGTTAGTTGAGCACCTCTGAAGTGACTCCAGGCCAAGCTATTAAGCAGTCATGTGAATAGTAACAAGTGAGAGGAGAGACTATAGGTGGAAGAATGTACTTCCAAGGGGGGAGCTGGGCTAGAGCACAGAGAAAGTTTAGAAGCTCAGGAGGAAATGCTGTACAAAGGAAAGGGGTTTTTCTTTTGTTTGTTTTTTAATGTTATATACTATAAGATTTGGAAGTGGTTGCACAGCATGGAATTTCCTGTACATGCTGTGTTTTGTAGAGCTGTACATGCTATTTGACATCTGTGCTCCTCTTAAATTTCTTCCCAGGGTTGTGTGTTTTAGTATTTGTGATGAAGAAGGTTAGTTGTCAACAGAATCTAGAATCACCTGAGAGATAGGCCTTCTGTCATGCCTGTGGAGTGTTATATTAATTGCATTAATTGAGGTAGGAGTTGGGAAGGCCCATCCACCATGGGTGACTCCATTCCCTAGATGAGTGTTGGGTGGTACAAGTGGAGAAACAGGGCAGAGTGGCTCATGCATTCATTCATTTCTATTTCCAGCATGAAATGCCATGTGACCAGTGGCACCAGTACCATGGTACTAAGTATTCTTAAACTGGGAGCTAAAACTAAACCTTTCTCTCTCAAGGTACTTTTTTCAGAGTATTTTATCATAGCAATAGAAAATAAAACTATGGCAATAAGTGAAACTTCCAACTACATCAATATGTAACACGGACCCACAAACCATACTAGTCCCTAACTCCGTGATGGAAGTTCTATTCCGGCTGTAAATCTCAGCACACTGGCAGCACCACTTGCTAAAACTAAAACAAAGGCCTAGTCCACTGAAGCCCATATAAAAGTGACAAAAACATACTAACTTTTCTTTTTAGCTTCTATAGATCTACTTCTGGCTAAATGTTCTTATTAACTGGAGTATATCAATCCAGAATATGGTTTTTATGCTTAGAAGAAAGGTTAGGGGCTACACTGGGATCTCAAATACCCAGTGTGGCTGCCTCATGGCTAATAAAGACTTTCTATTGGCTTAAACTTATGTGCATACCCCACAATAAATATTATAAGAGCCAGAACTATAACTTTGTCACATTAGATTGCTTCTGCCTTTGTGCCTGTACTATTCTAACA